>PKRV01000478.1:502411-584622 GCA_003709505.1 Hyphantria cunea
ATATATATATATATATATATATATATATATATATATATATATATATATATATATCTGAAATAACAAAGAAACATGTCTATTTTATTTATTTTTATAGATAAATGTATTATTTACAATGCTTTTCAGCGATCAATTCCCTCAGGACATGATGGGCAAAAACCCTTTGGATATGGATCAGTACAAGAGAATATTTGGCACTTGTAGAATACCCATGCAGAAACGAGATAAATTGGTGTATAACAGCAATAGCCGTCACATCATTGTGCTCCATAACAATCATGTTAGTAAGAAAAAGACATTTATTATGTTAAAACTCAGTCATATCACTAATTTGTCTGCTTTAAAATCGACGGCAACAGCCACTTCTAATGACCTTGATCTACTTGAGCTGTATCTATCATCATCTCTATCTTATTATCTGTCTTTAAGAATACTCCTGAAATTCCTATATCGGAGTCCCGAATTTCTTGGTTGACGATATTAGGTTCAAAAGCTAGACAATAACCAAATTATACGAGGTTTTAGTCCATTTTCCACACTGCTTCTATAACCTTTTTCCGCAAAACAAATATATATTTAATTCACACTTGAAAAACTAGTCTGCGATAGCCACAAGAGCGTCATAAACCTCAAATTTGTCCTGTATGTACTCTTTTTAATTTTGGAAATAAGTAAAAATGATGAGGGTTAAGTCCGGAAAATATAGTGGTAAGGAATATCGAAGCCAGGCCAATTGCCTCGGGCGCAAACTTTCGATCGACGAGCAGAATACTTATCGTGAAAAAACTACGCACCTAGTGACAGTTTACCAAGACGTTATTTTTAGACGAAATTGATCTGAATCACGCTGTTACATTACAAAATATTGGTTAGAAGTTTCCAAACTTCGATTTTTATTTACGTCCTATTAATTATTTTTCCTATTATTATTCATGATTCGTAACTTGCCGAAACTATTTGCTTTCCACACAAATGAATTAAATGCTGATCTCAGTTAAATGAGGCCTAGAGTTTGACTGAAAACTGTCAAATGATTATGAAGATGCATAAACTTTTTATGTTAATTAGAGTTTTAATTCTACGCAAAATAAGTGATTGTAATGTAGACTATTGCCTACTTAGGTAATATTCTTAATTACATTCGATTGCTTTGACCTTTCACATTAATTGTAATACTGACCTTGCCGGCTCAAATTCATAATGTCAAATTCATACATACCGTTGTTTAAACTAGGGATAAATAAAATTTAAAGAAAAGGAACTGGATTTTCTTTATTTTTTATTTCAGTGTTATAATAAGTTATCTAAATATATATTTTTTTTAAATATGCGTTTCATAGTGAGAACTAATAAAGGCATCAATATATTTCGAATCCATAAAGTTTCAAAATCTCGATACTCAAAACATTCCACTGCACTATTTAGTATTTTCTGTTTCTTAAATATACGATACCTTGTCATGTTAGAACTTATGTTTAGAATTCTCAATTCGCTATTTTCATAGTAGTTAATTCCGATTGGATAGAACAGATACTAGACTATGCCTACTTGCTGTTAGTATTGTTACGAGGCGGGTATTAATTAAACAAAAATAGTCGGTTCAATACCACATTAACACAATATTTATTAATGACAACACTTTTATAGCCATAATTCACTAAATCAATCGTTAGTCTCACTAGAAAATCGCCCGTACGGCTGACACATCAACATCATCACCAACAACCCATGATGCCCACTGCAGGGTTCGGGTCTCCTCTCAGGAGAGGGTTAAGGCCATACAGCTCCACGCTGGCCGAGTGCGGGTCGAGGGCTATCGAAATACCTTGAATGATCTCTGGTATTCGATAAACCATTCTGAAACAATTGGAATTTTCTAGAATCAGTATTAGCGCCATTTAGCGTTGGCAATATCTGAATTACTAATCATAATCTCAACAGTCGTGCACTACTGGATACTAGTTGGCGATGTCCTAAGAATCTCGTATCATCTAGATTATACGACACCCATTTGTCACACATGAAATACCGGTTTTTTTCTATTGTAAATTCTAACTATAGGTTCCTATTTGATAAAAGGGAACATAAGTATTTTCGGGGCTCCTGTTAAATGGCAACCTATATATCTGATTGTTCTCCTGCGTTTATAAAAACGAAATGATGCCTGTACCTACCGTTGTTACCAAAGCCCGACGATGTAGAAGCATCTTTATAGGCCGCTATAGTGTAAGTCATCTAGCTGCATTGCTGCCTTGTCTGCATTCGTAATGAGTATGGTGACCACTACTCTTGGATTCTGTTTATGCTTACCATCAGGCAGAGTAGAGTCACATTTGTTTTGTTTTCACCTGTCACGGTCCGCTGTTGGTTATTATAATTCATTTCTATTTATTGCACAAAAGAGATGAATCCGATTAGCCGCTATTTAATAAAGACAATCATTTAATTATTGAATGTTCGTATACTGTTGATTTCATTTAAGTAACTACGACTAATCATTAATATATATGTATATTCTACTGCTTATGTATTAATTACCTCCAACTCACAAGTAGGGCATTATATGTGTTTCTAAATATTATTACCAAATCTACGTAGTGTGTTCAAAAAGTATCGCGTATTTTCAAAAATTATTTATTTATTCGTGAATATCTATTTTGTCCCCTTCAAAGCAATCTCCCTGGGATATTATACACTTGTGCCAACGTTTTTTCCAATCTTCGATGCACTTCAAAAAATGAATATTTTGTATCTTGTGCAGCTCCTCCTTCGATGCCGTCTTTATCTCGTCAATCGTGGCGTAGCGTCGTCCTTTCATGGGCCTCTTCAGTTTCGGGAACAAAAAAAAGTCACAGGAACAAGAAAAAGTCGCGGACAGATTCCAAAATCTCATTAGCAACGGTCATGCGATGATGTTTTTGATCGAAATTGAGCAATATTGGTACGAATTTTGCGGCGACCCGTCTCATGCCCAAATTATCTATTAAAATCGAATGCCACGAGCCAATCGATATGCCTAGGTCCTTGGCAATTTCTCTAACGGTGATTCCACGATTGGGCAATGCCATTTTCTTCACTTCATTAATTTTTTCGTCTGTTGTTGAAGTGCTCGGGCGTCCGGCACGCTCTTCGTCGTTTACATCTTCTCGGCCTTCTGAAAACATTTTGTACTACCGATAAACGTTGCTTTTGTCCAAAGTAGTAGTTCCGTATGCCACAGTCAACATTCGGAATGCATTCGCGCACTTAATTTCGTTTTTCACACAAAATTTGATACAAATGCTTTGTTCCATTTTTTTAATAGGTAAAAATCGAAGACGAACCTAAACACGCGCAAGTAAAGCAGATGTCAACAATTAACTGAACATTCAAAATGGCCGAACTTGTCAGCATAAGTGAGAGACCTGTGTACCAATATAACGCCACAAAAAATCGAAATTCGAATATACGTAACCCGCGAAAATTCAAAATTCGCGATACTTTTTGAACATGAACATTGAACGTAAACACTGATTACGAATTAAAAATTAATTCCTTTGTTTACACCTCGAATCGCTTAATCACATAGATTACAATTTGACATTAAAAATATGAAAGTTGAGAGTTTAACTTCCCAAATACAAGCGATCTTAGTTGTTGCATGCATTATATCAAAAACTAGTTCAATAAAATATGGTAAAAAATAGAAAATTGCAGTTTACCTATTCTATTTAAATAAAACTAAATGTAGTAAATGTGTTAATAATTGTAAAACTCGGAAGCCGAGTAATTTCGAGGTGCTCATAGCCCAGTTGCGCTCGGTGATTAGAAACAATCACCGAGGGTAAGCAACGACAACTCGGTCAGTACCTGGATGGGTGACCGCTGGTGGCATGTTACCATTAGCGTGTTGAGCGTCTCCGTGATTCGGAGGTCACGTACAGCAGTCGGTCCCAGTTGTTATCATAGGATAACAGTCGTGATGCTTAGTTGGAGGCCTTTGGGCGGCTTAAAAACATCCAAGCGCAAGATTACGTAGCCACAACGTAGTCTTGCCAGTTCCCAACCCGCACTTGGCCAGCGTGGGGACGTCTTAACCTTCTATCCTGAGAGGAGACCCGAGCCCAGCAGTGGGACATAATGGGTTGTTGATTGATTTATTAAAATTCGAGGATGCTCCTGAAAAATTGAATGATTTCTTGCGAGATAGGATAAGGTAACCTCTGCTGGGTTAAATATCTTTAAAACTATGTATACTAATTTAAAATTTAACCTATGAAATTTTACTTACAAACACTTAAAAATTTATCGTTGGCCAAAGTACACTACTATAAATTCACTGATAAACATTAATCTTTGATAAGTAAAGATGAAGATAATAAAGAAAAAATGGTTATTGGTTTTTAGCTAAAGCTCCAATAAAGTGATAAATACAAACGTCACCCATGTTTTTAAACAGCAGTATATATTACTAGGTATATACTGTTCGTTTCAAATTATTGTTTTATCACATTATTATGCACTAAAGTTTTGACTAAGGATTTTATAATTACCTTCTACATTAACAACCCATTCATACTATTTTGGCCTCAAAAAATAACTAGACAGTTACAAAAAAAAAACGAGTGTGCTTTAAACCACGCGACTGAAGTAAAATTTATTCAAAACTGGCTATGACAGAAAGAGAGAAAGAAAATGCGTGCTCGCACCTGTCTCTCTAGCCTTTCCATCTTCACCAACTTATATATCCCTCTAAACTTCTGTTTGCGCCGGTCACACTTTTCGTAACGCTCTTGTCACAAATTCACCAGCTTACTCTCCAAGTCAAGCGTGCCCAAAGAAGTTTTACGTCAGAAAGGCCTTTATAAGTCCGTAAAAGCGCAAGATGATTATGTATATATTCATGGCCTGGCCTGTTGGTCGAGTAGATAGTGACCTTGACCCCTTACCCGGGGGTCGTGCGTCAATTTCCATTCAGTATAAATATTGTGTGTTGAACATGATCATTTATTTTATGTCTGGATGTAATTTATCAAAAATATATGTATTTAGAAATACATAAATGTGTTTATGAGCAGTCTAGTTACCATAAAGCTCTGCCTAGTTTGGGATCAGACGACCGTTTGTGAGATGTGTCCAGCTGTTAAAAAAGGCATTGGAGAATATCGTTTGTACGATAAAATATTAAAGTCAGTATTTCTTCTTGTCCTTATTTATACCTATTTCACATGCTCCGCTTTATTTTGTGGAGCAGTGGATGCTCTTGCAATGGCAGTGTTCACTAATACGATCCCTCGCAGTGCAAATTTGTAAAAATGAATGTAATAAGAAATAAATCTATACGTGTTTGTCGAACTTATGAAACAGGCTGTGCACAGATTGAATTTAAGTAACACAGCATATCATTTTTTTTTTGCTCAGTCTCATGCGATACCATGCTACGATTTCAGATCTTTCGCGTTGACCTATGGGGCAAGGATAATGTACAACTAAACGCAAAACAAATTGTAGAGCAATTAAAATCTGTAATGAGCATTTCCACATTGACTAACGAGGCTGGAGTGGGTATTCTCACTTCAGAACATCGTGATAACTGGGCCAAATCTTATGAAATTCTCATGAAAGGTAAGCAAGTTACGGAGACATTGTAATGCTTTGTTCCAGATTTGGTTAATACTACCTTTATTTAGGTTTACCTCATAAGTCGTAACATATATATATGATATACATTTAACATGCTTGTGAATAACCTATACTTAATTTTATGAATGCGAGGGGCGGTAGCGGCAATCATCATTATAGCAGCATATTTAGATACATGTTGGGTTACAACGATGTTCGTAAGCTTAAACAGATGTGTTAACTGATGTCGGATTATTACTTGAAACTGTCAACTAACGTTTAGTTACTATAGTTGTTTTCGTAGTTGTGGAAGTTAAGAGGTACCGAAACCTAAAATATAATGCCACTCAATATTGTTGGTATCTGTACATATAAGATTGGATTTGCTATAAATGAATTCCAGCGATAGGAATGTCGGCAAGTATTCTATACCCGTATACACTGCGCACATCTCTAGAAATTATAGTATGATCGAATTTCGACCATTGATCAAACGGTAGCATAGATTAATAATTACAATGAAACAAATATTTACGAGAGCGTATCTATCTATATTTTGTGATTTCAGAGAGTGTTAACCAAGCATTTATGAAAGACATTCATGAGAGTCTAGTAGCTTTGTGTTTGGACGGGCCTTGCGGCTATTTGGAATCTGAAACTGCCGATTACCTTAGGAGCCGCGGTGGAGCTCAGGCGATTCATGGAGGGGGATCAAAGTCTAACAGCGGTAATCGTTGGTTTGATAAAACTATTCAGGTACGTAATAAACACGATACTTAGATTTGTTCAAGTAACTTGCTTTCGACATTTCTTTAGCCTTTATGACTCTTGTGTTTCATTTCATTTGAAAGGCTTTCGACCGCAACTCAAGTTATAATTACTTTGTTTTTTGTTTGTATTCAAGCATTATGTGGATAGCATGTGATTATAGCGATACCTACTACTAAATACCAGAGGTTCATATTTAAAGTAAAAAATGTGGTTAATCGTAGCGTGATGAATTGAATCAGACCCAATTAATTTTTTTTTATGTCTTTTGTGCCAAAATGACTGCTCTGCCTGATGGAAAGCATAAACATAATCCAAGAGCGGTAGTTACCATCCTCAATGTGAATAAGGATGACCCACACTATGGCAGCCTAGTGAGATGTTTTTTCACGCCCGCTTAAAGGACCCGGGATCATAATGGGATAGAAACACATGCGCTGGTAATGAATTCCAGGTATTAACCGCTCGACACAGCGTATGTCTACCACTCTGAAGCGCGGTGACTTCCGAGGCCGAGGTAGAGGAAAGGAAAAAGGAGGACCAGTTGGAAGAGTTCTTCAGAACACTTCCCACAATAAAGGCAGTAGAGGACTGCCATGGAGGCGATATCTCAGCTGGCTTCAGGACTGCCAACAATGCGGATTGCTCGCCGCTGAAACCAACCAACCGAGAGCGTCAAACAGATACTGCGCGGCTTCATCGCAAAGATGAGAACAGTACTCCACGCTCCAGTAAAGAATACGTAAACGCCCAGGCATTTATATGCCGTAGAAGAACCATAAGAAACTTATGTACCGTAGAAGAACCGTCTCACCTGGTTACACCTAACTTCTACGTGATCGCTTTAGTGACGTTCTCGACGTACTCGCGCGGATTTAGGTCGTGGCTGATATCGTGCCTATCTTGAAATGGCAGTTGAGTGTTCTGAAAAGTCGGAAGAGGAAGGAACGGAGACTTTGTGGCAAAGAGCGCGCTCGGCTGTGTTTTCTCTGAGTTGAACTCGACCATTGAGAAATGCGGCCCAGAACATGATCGTAATCGCAATATTGGTCTTTAATTTTGGATTTTCTCTTTTACGTTTCACTATGTAAAAGCTAATTATTTGTTATTATTGTTAAAATTTGTTTTCAGTTTATTGTTGGTGCTGAGGGATTAGCCGGCATGTGTTATGAACATTCACCAGCAGACGGCCAGCCCATTGCGTTCTTAACGGACTATCTTGTTGATTATATGTATGAGTCTAAGATTTTTAGTTTATTTTATGTTATTGTAACTTTTTTTTATCTTATATATTTTCAAAATACTGAATTTAAAACAAGACTTTTTTTTAATACAATCTAAATTTTAGATACGCAAATGATCTTAAAAACTGTACTTATCACTACCAACGTGTACTATAACCTATCAAATATTTTCAGCCACAAACATCAAGATACTACACCGGGATCAAAAAGTCCTATTCCGCCAAAATATTTGGACTTTAAGGTTACAACTGAGTTGCAGCCTTTCATTCGTGAGGCCGAACAAAACTTAGATACGTTAGTTTTTTTACATTTCTTCACAATGCTGTAAAAGTATATTACCTAATTGATTCATTTCATACCGTCTAATTTTAATATGATTGTATATTATATTTAATACAGATTGGCGAATAATCTTTTCTTACACTGCTTCAAGTTCACAAAATATGGCAAAAACTTTATTAAATCACAGAAACTGAGTCCAGACAGTTATATACAAATGGCCTTACAGTATGCTTTCTATAGGTGAGTAAAACTTATTTTTAATTTATCTTAATTATACTTCATACACGCAAATTTCTCTCAAAATAAATTCTCATCTCCTTCATCAACCTTTAATAAGGTAGGTGGTTAGATTATCGTTTTTTCAGTAATAGTTAAGCTAAATAAAAGTAGTGTCGAAGTTGAAATAATACTCAATATATTGCCAATAATGTCGAACTAATGAAAGATATTAATGCACAAATTGGTCGTCAAGTATCAGACGCTTACTACTGAATCGCGGTCATGTACAAGACATGCTTTCATAGCATTTTCGTGCGTCTGTTTCAAATCCTAATTGAGATACCGGATTCGTTGTGGTCGAAGAACGCGAAAACGAGCTCATAATTTTAGTTTTACCTGTTTCAATACGCCGAGTTGAGTTAATCTGGACTCCTCGGTGACGCAGTCGTAGTCTGCGCGACTGTTGTGCTTGGGTTCGATTCCCGAGTCAGACCAAATGTTTGTATAATCTGCAATTATTTGTTGCAGGTTCTGGGTGTGTTCGATTAATAATGTGTATATATGTTTTTATATCAGTTGTCTAGTACAAATAATAAGAATATTAACTAGAAGCTCTGCTTAGTTTGGAACTAGATGGCGTTGTGTGTCTGATATCCGTAGTATTATAAGAAATCTTGAGTGTCATTACTGTAACTTAAAGTTATCGTAGTAGAAGTCTCTTCCACAACTGAATGTCCTTTTTTTCAGGTTACATAGAGAGCCTGGAGCTCATTATGAATCTGCATCAACAAGAATGTATAAAGGAGGACGAACAGAAACCATTCGGTCATGTTCCGTAGAATCTGTAGAATTTGCACGTAGCATGTTGGATAACACAAAAACAACAAAAGAAAAGATTGAAGCCTTGAAGAATGCAGTCAGTGGACATAAAGATTATACGATACAGGTAAATCTCGTGTACTTGAGATATTTTTTTATTTACCTCATCACAACATCATACAAGTTCTATTTATTGTGTTTTTGTTGCAGGCACTTCAGGGTAAAGGTGTGGACAGACATCTTTTAGGATTAAAACTTATCGCAGCAGAAAATGGACTTGAATTACACGATTTGTATAAAGATATCGGATATAAAAAAAGTACACATATGAGAATATCAACCAGTCAGGTATAGTTTACGATAGAATATTAGACATGGTCTTGTACTAGCTTGTCCTATTCTAAAACTAGAAAATTCTTAGGGTAAGAACATTCTAATTCTTAAGTCGGTTAATAGAAGCTGTTTTCAAAATCGGTTTAATATATCCAGAGTTTATCTCCTACAACCTTATAAAGCTCTTCTGCAATACAATATTAGTATAGATTTCATATTCACTCTAATAATACATTTCATTAATAAACGATTTATTTTAGGTTGCTTTCAAATCTGAAGCATTTATGTGCTACGGTCCATTAGTAAATAATGGATATGCAACATGTTACAATCCACGCAATGACAATATCATATTTGGTATATCTACCTTCAAAGATGATCCTGACACTGCGCTTTTTGGATACAAAGAAGCATTGGAAAAATCTCTAGAAGATATGCAAAATCTTTTTATACAAAATACTCCTTCTAAGCTTTAAGTTAATTTTTTCTTGAAACTGACGCTCCAAGTTACGTCAGATTGAAATGCATCTTTCTTGCCTAAAAGAAATAAAGGGTAAATAACTCAAATTAGTATTTAGTCAACTGAAAGTACATATTTTAAAAATGTGCTCATAATATAAAAAGGTATGGTTACATTGCTCATACTTATTGCAAGTTTGAAGCAAAACTAGTGTTCAATTTAAATGGTGGTGGTGTGACCAAGGGTTGTTTATTGTGATAGTGGTTGTTATTTCATATTTATGCAGTCCTCTGAAGATCAATACAATGTTAATTTTATTAGCGCCATTCGAATTAGATTTTTTGAGTTATTGCAATCATGCATTTAAGCAAACGATGTTAAGTTTCCCACTGAATATAAGTGGCGTCAATATAATTTATAAATACTTACCTGTATTATTATATTTCTCATTTTATTGTTAGTGGTATACCGAGAAAAGAAATTGCAATTTTTATATCCCTTGAGCTTTAATGTAAAAATGTATTATTGTTTTTTAAACTTTCGCGGTTATATATATTTACATGTGTAAATCGGGACTTAAACGCGAAATTAATACGGCGTTGACAACATATCAAAAATAATTGTAAACGCTTCACGTATCTAAAGAAATAGCAGTAAAGTAATATTTCATTCATAATTATTTTAAATGCATTATTTATTATTATCATATTTCTATTTTATTATATTATATTTTTCATATGGACACGTTACTACGTATGACGTCAACGTTCGAAGAACCAAACCTAACTGGGACGGAGCACTTTATATATTGTATGATAATATACTGTAAGTGTTAAATTAGCACTGTACTCGCACAGAAACTCACAGATATAAAACATTATCTCAAGTGGAATTACATTAGCAATTATCTTCTTTTTACTTATATCATTTTGATATTACTATTAATATATCAGTTTAATTAAATAGTTTATTCAATTTTTAAACACAGTGTCAACTTGTAAGGTATCAAGATGATGGTCAAGCTCTATTTCATCTCAAGCTTTCATACAATTCCATCAAAGCATTGGGACCGAAAATAATATGATCCAGATTAAGTCCCGAGGTACAAATAGTGAGTACAAGCGAAATGTTTAGATGTATATAAGTGTAGAAGAAGCCATTTTT
The DNA here is from genome assembly GCA_003709505.1 of Hyphantria cunea. Lineage (NCBI taxonomy): Eukaryota > Metazoa > Arthropoda > Insecta > Lepidoptera > Erebidae > Hyphantria > Hyphantria cunea. The sequence continues at coordinate 513,302 of PKRV01000478.1, forward strand.
AAGGTTTTCATGCCATTTTATATAGATGTGCTGTAATCCTACTATCGTGATGCTACAGATCCACTCGTTCATATGGTCTCGAATTACTAAAATATATATTTAATTATAGCGACGATCACTTTCTGAAAATACCGTTTACTGACACTAAACTCAGATCGCAAATCGCATCCTACACTGTGTAAACATTTGAAAATGTTGCAACAGAACAAGATATTTTTATATACAGATTTTAATGCAATAAAACAAGTTATATCAATTGTTTGGGGCATCTACACTAATATATTATTTAGTTTTACGAGGTGAAGGGTCAAAGTACTATAAACCATTATTAAATGTTTAGCAAACAAAATGTTATAAATTAATACAGCATGTATTCAAGTGAAATCGAAATGTATTTTTTGTTTTACAATAAATATTTATCATGAACAGTTTGTTTTAAAATTCATCACAATACACTGATATGAGGAACTGCATGATTCACAGCAGTGTTCCTTGTTGATCTAATTCCAAAATAATGTTTTATACATCTTGTTACATGTTCATACAATTGAGATAACCAATGATTGCAAGATAGGTTGTTACTGAGGAACAAAAAGCGACTTGCGAACAAAAATGTATAAACATTAGTTATATTCAACTAATGAAACTACAAAGATAACTTACAATACAATATTTCCGTACACCGAAAACAATAAATATATTTTATAAATAAAATGCATATTGGGCGGTCTAATCGCAATAGAAAATCTCTTGCAAAGTAAAAGCTTGAATAAGCGTAAGTGTGTAGTGTTACACCGCATACCTCGAGGTATACACGGCATCGTCGATAGACGCGTGATACGATCCGCATTCACTCTATCTTTAGGCCGAGCCTGTTCAGTCAGATTATGCGAAAGTTGAGATAATGAAATAATGCAGTACCAGCGACTTCGGGACGTTATGGGCACACCTAACCGATTTTTACTCGTGCACCCTGACTACAAAGTACGTCCTGCTCTGTCTACAACTAATCTGTCGCTCTTACACAGTAATATTGGGCTGTATCACGGACGCTGTAAGATGACCAAGTTGCACGACATTGTAAGACCCTTATCTATCCATAAACTAGACAAATTCTCAATGTTTGACAATTTTCAAGTTATTTCACGCTAACCATTGAATATACAAGTTCCCGAAAATAATTCTAACCTATAAAGTTGATTAAGTAAGTCGACAAAGACATCTATTGTAAACTCAAATTTAGTCCATTCGCGTTAAGAAAATAGTTACGATCAAGCGATGCCATCAAGAACTAATCAGGTTCCAAGTTTTCCTTCGTAACTATAAATTCTTGGTAGATAGGTAGGTGTATAATCTGACATTAATTTCTGATAACCTGAAGATTATATAGGCTAAAATGTAATAAACAGGAAATTGCTTCTTAGTCATTGTGATTCTACGAGGTATATTGAGTTCATTGAAAAAATCATACATGTATTTCTATAGATAAAACAAATGTAAAAACATATGATAAAGGTGCCGCTTACAATACTATTCTAATACAAAACTCGCTGTATTGATTTATGGTATTAAATTATTATTAATCTTAGCGATCTCTAAGATGTACATGATTCGAGCATAAATTTATTTGTTTATTAACGTTGAAGTACGGAACATCTGTGCTCAACTCATCTCAGACATGAATAGTCTGCGTTTTCTTTTATTATGTCGCTTAAAAACAATATGAAAGACTAAGAATGAGATTAAATGATATAAGCACTAAATTTAAATTTGCAAGGTGACATATTTGCATATTATTTAACTCGCTTTTATCAAACGCCCACTTTTCTTTTTACTCTAACACTCTTTATACTGTACCCAATACTGGGCCCGGTTCTACTAATATTATACTACTTTTAACCGAAGCTCCACTTCTATAGTAAATTTGATTTTATTTAATACAAAGTAAAATTGTTCACGAGAACTCTACCTGAACTTATAAAATACACCTATACAAAAATACAGACATCGTGTAAATAATAAATAATAATACATTTACAACAATGACATTTTGAACTAATAGATTTACAGCGATAACGTCGTCACGCAGACTCTATTTATCGCCAACGTCGCGAATAATGTTTCACCAGTGGCCCATATACATTCTCCAAACAAAAATAATGTGGAATGTACACTAATTTATGTCAAAAAACAAAATCGAATTTACGACAATCGAATTTATTACTAGGATAATAATTCTTAATCGTTAAGTATGATCATGGGCGCCGCCAGTATCATTTTCAGGGGTGCACCCTCCTTCTCTTCGTCACCACATACTATTAATCAATATAAAATATAGAATCATGTTAGCTCTTTTCCTGTAAAATAGGGTAGATGACAATCGTAAATAAATACAGATGTCTCCTTAATTAAAAAGATTGTTGCAAAGTATCTCGGCAAATATAAATATTACAGCTTTTCATTTCTATGATAAATTTTAATCAAATCAACATTGAAATATGTTGCTCAATTGATTTTCTAAAACGGTAAAGTCACAAATTAGTTCTTATTACATTTTGGATAGTTATCATTTTGCCTGATGATAAAAGTAACTAATTTGAGTGAGGTGTCAGCTACCCTATCGGTGTTTAGATGTGAAATGTGTCAGGGGCCTTGCACCGGGATGGGCCGGCGCCCACGAGCGTGACGTAGCTGGTGTGGGTGTGGGTGTGGGTGTGTAGAGTCGGTTAGCAGGCGCAGTTGTCGCGTGCGGCGGGCGGCGCGGCGAGCGGCCGGCCCGGCGACGCCGGCTTGTGCTGCACGCCCGACTCCGCCGCGTTCAAGTCCAGTCGCCCGTCTTGAATACTCTGATATATCTTCTTAGCTGTCTCGAGAAAAGCTTCCTCCACATTTTGACCTCTGAAACGTTATATATATAACCGATACAGTCGGTAATAAACGAAATGTTTTAAAACCTAAAAGGGTACTCTACAACGAAAAATTCGAGTGATTAGATCTGAACGGAATTTTAAATGAATGTGTTTTACTAGAATTGATCTTTGGGTTTCGAACGGCTCTTGAACTATTAAGTAGTACCTGCTTTTTGAGTTTTTGTAACTTGCATAAACCAACTTAACATTATAAATATAGCTCCTGGATGACAGAGCTAAACTCGGCATTTTTATTGGTAAATTTTTTAAAATGAATCCTAGCTAGATCGATTTATTGCACCCGAAACCCCCCTGCATATCTAATTTCATGAAAATGAACGGAGAGCTACTCAAATCATCGTCTGCCAAGTATGTTTCAAATCGGTTACAACCTCTGGTACTACTACTTTTACTACGGGGAGTGCTCTGAGGAATTGTTTGAACTGAGCCCTGCCGCGTCTTTCCGCCATCGTCATCAGTTAGATGGTTGTTAGTGCGCTTTACTGCTCATATTCATTCATCATTCTGCTGTTTCTGGCACCTATGCTTCCTCTGCAAGAGAGTACTCTTCTCGAGTGGTAGAAAAATGACTTCCTGACTTATTATAAAACAGAAAAATGGTAACACATAATGAAACAAATCAAACTTACGTTTTAGCACTTGCTTCCACAAACATCAGTCCATTTTCATCAGCAAACTGTTTAGCTTCTTCATACGTTACATCTCTTTGGGCATCTAAATCGGATTTGTTGCCAATTAAAAATATCACAGTGCTTGGATTGGTCAAATTGCGAGTGTCTGTTAACCAGCTACTTAAATGGTTGTAAGTAGACCTAAAACAAAAACCATATGTAAAACACATTCTGTTACACTTTCAAACTGATTATGTATTACTTTATTTATGAAGATATTCCACTGCTAATTTTTCAATTTTCTTTTCTTCATATACTGTATACTACTTACTGGTATAAAATCAGAATCAGTACATAAGAGGCCCCGGGGGGAGAGCAGAAATACCCATACCGTATACCCATAGGCATATCCCTACAGGTGCCAAACTCGGACTCGAACCGACTAAAACCGCACACCGTCTCGGGTACTAGAAGCTGGGGAAATAGGTGCACCTTCGAAGGGTAATCCCTGGAATCCTGACACACCGCGGGCCACCTACGGTTTGCAGATGGCCCTCTCCAATGGAGAGACTTTGTTGCTTCCTTTCCATTTGAAAAGGGGCGCAAGCATTTTATAGAACTCACGCCGCCATCCTGGTCTGGTTCTGCAAGGGTGACTTGTGCCCTCACCTATCACCATAGCTGCTTGCTTGCGCTTATGGAGTACGGAACTCGTTTAGCAATCTCCGACGCCTGGATCGTCTCGTACCTGGCTCGTTCCCAGGCCCACTTCGTCTCCTTCGCAAGCATAACAAAAATAGACGAGAGTTCCACGTGCTCTCACTCCACAACATGGCCGCAATCATGTTACCGAGCTAGCGCACCCACCCGATGGCCACCACAAGATCACGCCTCGGCTTGCTCCATGCCGGACATTCGGTCAGCGTGTGGGAAGCCGCGTCCACGGTCTGACCATCACAGTAATGGCACTCATTCTCCTTGGTTAGCTCTTTGTGGATCAGACGTAGATGCTCTCTGATGCATCCTTTCCCAGAGATCTGCCAGTATAAGAGGCTTTCGTGATGCCTCTCAATCCTCTGGCGTGCCCAGCGCTCGGATGCCTAATTCATTCCTTCCATTCATCCATGAGGACTTGGCGTAGTTGCGCTTTCTGACTATCGATTTCTCGGTTCTCAGGATTTCTACCCAACTCCTGCGCCCATGGTGGAGTTCTGGTCTTGCCTCCTCAAGGAGATTGTGCGGTACCCCCTTATGATCCCGATGGCCAACACTCATTGTGTTACAGATCAGCCAGACATTTAAACATATGTGTTGTAGCATATTATAGTAAATTAGTAAACTATAACAATAATGATAACATTAATTTTTTTTAAATAAACTTATTGAAATTTTATCATGACCTTGGGCATACCCAGATTCGGTTTCACCATATACAAGTAGCAATAAAAGGATAATAGCTGTCACAAAGTCTATGTTTAGATGTCTGGCTGATCTGTAACTAATATAGTATAATAATATTTTCCTCTACTTTTAAATCACGTATATAATAGATTAAAATCCGACCGTTGCTTAAAAAGTCTTATATAATTTTAAATACACAAATGATCAAGCTCGTTTAGCAATTAATCTTGCTGTGTGCCAAGCGAACATAGGGTTTATGTTCAATAAACTGCTAATACTTAGAATCACTAAAGGCTAGGGCACACACAAATAGCTCAATCGAATATATATTAGTTTAAAACCTGTCTAATTAAATTAATAAGATGAGTGTACACTAATGGAATATTAATAGTTATAATTTAGATAGTGGAATTTATTTGGCTTTCTTTACACATACTGTGTACATAAGTTTTATTACTAAACTTATTTGCAATATAAGTTTTATTACCTTCTCGTAATGTCATAAACCATTAAAGCTCCAGCAGCACCTCTGTAGTATGAACGAGTTACAGCCCTGAACCTTTCTTGACCGGCAGTGTCCCAAATCTGCAGTTTAATTTTCTGGCCTGCTACTTCAATAATACGAGTACCAAATTCCACTCCAATTGTGTGAGGACAATCTGCCATAACTGTAAATAAGAAACAAAATGATAAGCAGTTAGGAATATTAGGAAAAATTATCAAAGTATAGCAATAGAGAAGATAGTAGTAAGGTTGATGAAATAAATAAACCAATATTTAATAAGGAAATAGTGGCTAATTGCTTTGTTGGAGAGTTTAAGATTCTGACATATTTACTGAAGACCCCTCATTTAAGTGTCATTATTTAAAAAAAAAACAATTATAGCCACTTGAAACAAAATTGAATTTAATAAAAAATTAAAATGGTATTTTAAAAGTTTTAACTTTAAACCTACTATAATACTAGCTTTTTCCTCCAGATCTGTCCACTTATATGTCGGTTTTCTCAGTGACTATTTAAACTGATATAACCTTTTTTTATTTGGCAACCAATTGAAATAAAACCAACATTAAATGTTAGGTAAAGTTTACCATAATAGATAAGAGGAAACCCCCATCCAAATTGGTTAAGCCACTTCTGAGATTAGCATGCACAAACACTGATAAAAATTCAAAAAATTGTTGTTTGAGTTTTGTTACTTTAATGAAGACGCCTTTGTTTGTTCCTTTTCTTTATCTTTGATGTAAAGACATTGAGCTCTTACAATTTTGTAAGATGTTTGTAATCTACATAAATATATGCAAACTAGCTGACCCAGCAAATATTGTTTTGCCATATATAAAAAAATGTTTAATTTTTTTTGGATTGAACCACCCTTCACACTTAGAGGTGTAAAAAAATAGTTATAAACTCTCATACCTACTAAATGATGTATATACATATAAAATTTCACCAAAATTGGTCAAGCCGTTTCAGGGGGAGTATAAACACTTAAAACTGTGACACAAGAATTTTATATATTGGATGAACATTCATTCACTCATTCCTCAATTTAAAAATGTTATAGGATAGGTAATTACAAAATAAGCTTTTTCTAACAGCTGGTAAAACATTTAAGATATAAGTATTATTAACCAAAATTAATTCCTTCATAACTTAAGCAATGTGTTTCACTTATTTGTATCATAAAATAAGGTTGCAAATCATTATTTATATAGGGTTGCAAATGATTATTCATTGTCATCATCCTTCCATCAGCCTTTCATGATTATCTGCTGGACATATGTGGTCTATGTCTTTATAAAGGAGATATTGGCAAACTTCTAAAACATTAACGATTTGAATGAACTACTATTAGATTAGATTAGGAATACATGTTGTCTACCTACAATTGAAGTTTTATGAGCCAGATTTTGCTGTACCTGATGTTAATTTATAGAAACTTGTTACAAAATATAAGTCACTTACATTTCTTGTCTGTAAATTGATGAAGCAAACATGACTTCCCAACTCCCATATCTCCAATGATAATATATTTAAATATATATGAATAGTTGTATGGTCCTGAAGTCATAGTGGATCTGAAAATATTAAAAGAGATATCAAATGAAACAAATACTTAACATTTTCTTATTTTTCTTAGTGTATATAATGGTGCTCCTGTATCAATAAACTATCGTTTACTATGATACGATTGCCAGTCTCCAACGCCCCTAGATCGAATGACAATACGCTTTTTTGTTTCTAAACAAACAGAAAATGTAAAAATTAGTAAAATTAACTCTTGGTTTTAAAGGAATAGTAAATGGTTGAAAGTGAGGATTACATTTACTTGTCGACATGTCAAAATTAAAAAGTGATACACAGGTTTAGTATACTGATTTCACTAATGATGTATGAGTCATCATAGATTGATTGTAGCTAAATCACACTATTTATTAAAAAGAATAATATGGATAATAACCACAACGTCATCTAATGATCTCGGAGAAAAAAACTACCAGATAAAAAGCACCTACGTAATAATGTTTATTGGAAAACCTAGACATCAATACTGAAAACGATGCACTCAATTATTTTACTCATAATTTAAGGAAGAGGTTTAGTAATATTAAAATAAAGTTCAATCACTTAGCCATTTTAACACTAACAAATCACGTATATTAACACACTTACTATATTTATTCTTAAGCGCAACGTAAATACTTTCCAAAATCGTTTTTGCAATGCAAAACAAAGACTTCCTTCTTCGTCAATTGTGACGTATCTATGGTTCTGTTGCCATTTTTACTTGTGTTGCCCACAGAGTTATAATATCATTAATCTGACTATAACCCGGCTCGCAAAAGAAGACCTCCAGACGCAGCGCTGCAGTCGCACCATGAAAAGTTGCCAGCTTTACTATTGGATTCCCTAAAATGCGGAAAAAAGCGGTAGTAGTTAAAATTTAACAAAAATTCGTAATCAATTTATTTATGTATGAGTTTACCAAAGTGACACTAATCTGCCTCATTTGAAGCATGAGCAGAATTCAAATGCGAGTGTATATATTCCTCTAATTTAAAAAAAAAATGGTTTCTTTTGAAGTTTGTTTTGAAATAAATATGAACCTTTTATACAACACTGTGCATTTAAATTTTCAAACACAGTAGGCACTTAACATTTGACGTAGGAACTTAACAACAAGATTTGAGGTCAAACAAATATAGCTGACCTGTCAATTTAGTTTCATTTATCGAATCTGTGGATCTTCTTTCGTGAGACGATCTTTAACATAAATTTGATATAACTTGTCATTGTCTATTTAATTTGCTGGCTGTACTTTACTGTACTTGAGCTGAGATTTGATACAACCGTAACTCATTTGATTGTTAATTATATTTGAAAACTAGCAGCCACCCGCGGCTTCGCACGCGTTTATTTAGTTATAAGCAGATAATTTTTAAATAATACGTCCTTTCTTATAATAGTAAGTAATTATGATCAATAATTCTATCCTTTAATACCATTTAAAATCCTACTGCCACAATTACTTTAACCTCAGTAACATTGAAGTTTTAGGGATGAGTAAAAAATACATTATGAGTACACCTCCACACCATATCTAGAGCGTACATTTAAATTTCAAGTCTCTTACTTCAAAAACATAAGACTTTCATACAAACTTCCAACCTCTGTTTTACCAACTTAGAGGGGGAGTTTGGTAAAATCCGTTCTTAGCGGATGTCTATACCCCAAAAGGAACCTACCTACCAAGTTTGATGGTGTTATAGATTCTGAGATTTCGTGATTAATCAGTGAGTGGTATTTCGCGTTCATATTAATAGATTTAACTATCAACTGACTACAGTAAAGTTTAAAGTAATTAACGTCAAAGATATTAATATATGTTATCGTTCAGATTTTGCACGCCTTACTATTTTAAGTCATTTGTCAAACAGCAATAATAAGATTGTAAGGACCACCTTCATAATTGCATTAAACGTTTCTACTATACAATCCCATCGTAATTTCAGCATTTTCTATTTCATCGGATTCCTGTGTATCCTTGCTAAGGAGAGGCCTATGTACAGATGTGGCTTATTATAGGCTGTAATTAATCATCATGATGGAAATTCAATTCTTGTTTATGCTTCATGTTTATTTTAGACCATTTAAACTTAGAAATAGTTTTGTAGGGCATCATCAAAGTAGAAAATTTTAATAACTAATAGCTAATAGCCGCGAATTTGCAGTTCCATCGCATTGTACCAGATTTTACGACAAGTCGTTCACTGTACAGGCTGTAAGACAATGGAATGCTTTGCCAAGGCTATAAAGCGAGCTAAATCTCTGCCTATCTTAAAAAAAATGGTCCTAGAACATTTCTTAGCTCCGTAGTTTATTACCTGCTTAAAAATATTTTATCATTTGCACTTCTTTACTATAAAATTGCGGACACTGTGCACTATTTTTGTATGTTTTCTTTGTTTGCAGCATTAATGTGTATTAAAATCTCAATATTTTAGCTTATGTAATTTTATCTGTATTGAGTAAATTATTGCATTTATTTTAAACATCAATACTACCCATGATTTCGTGTTTCTACAGTCGATTTGTCCATCCAAAGGTAAGAGAGCCTGTAAGAGATTGCTTTTTAGCGATAAGGCCGCCATTTTTACATGGTCATTATATTGTTTAGCTCAAATATAACAGTATCAATTGGTGTACATTAAAGTTTATTCTATTCTATTTTAATATTACCTCATCAATAAATAATATTTATACTTCAAAACCATATTTAATTTTATTAGTAATAGCCAATATCACCTCATATCTAAATTAAAATTAAAACCACGCGAGGGAATATATTATATAGACATTTTAACCATAATAATAAATTTTGACCTGGCATCACGAAATCTAAAATCAGCTGACTAGTGTCATGTGTCTGTGTCATCTTCCTGAAGACTGAGTCAGTTCAGTGGTCGATTTACTATTAATGTAATAAATTCTTGTTTATGCGTTGACAATAATAATAAAGCAGAAATAGAAACTACATTTAATAGTCATTACCTATTGTTTAAAGCGTATACAAATTGAAGCAATTTTAAAATGGCTGGACAAGACCAAAAGAATAGTAATCAAAACGGCATTTCGGATGACAATGAAATAGAACCCGTAGATCAGACGGATGATGAAGCTGTCGCTGAAGGTATCATTGTCGCAAAGATATACTGAAACACTATATTATGCGCCGGAATAAACTATAGCAGTTATCTCAAAAACTAGGGCTAATAAGTCAGGACTAATTGGTTTTTAAAATTATTAATATTTATCGCACTGCGTCAAAGACTTCACATAGTTTTTTTTATGAACACACAAAAAGAAATTCATTAAAGGAAATGGTTATAAAACAGAGGAGAAACTGTAGGGCTTCTTTCGTTTGCATGTTCATATATAAAAGCAAGCCACATTTAGATAATATGTGACAAGATGTATAACTAAGTAGCACCTACAAATTTTTGAATATAATGTGTCCATAATTTTCATTCTGGGCAATAAAAGTGGAGTCAGATCACCTGGTAAAAAATCACACATTACACCAATGTCTATTGTTAATCATAGATCTCTCCTTGGTAAGGAAGTTTAGGCCTACAATACTATGTCATCCAGACAATTTGGCTGGAGGGTTTTTGTCAAATTTTCCTTCTTGCAGAAATATTGTCCTGCATTGAGAATTTAAGTCAGTGTTGTGACCCTTTGAGACCTTATCCTCTTACTCAGACTTAAAAATTGTAGCTGAAATTATTATGACAATAAGTAATTAGGTACTGTTTGTACAACCTTTCAGAATATCTTTCATTGGATTCAAAGTTGGATGAACTAAATTCTGCTTTAGACTACCTGGAGCAAAAGAATGATGACATACATGAGAGGCTGAAGGAATTGCTACAATCTAATATTGAAATAAGACAAGAATTACGCAATGAGAATGTAACTTCAGAGAATAATTAGGTTCTTCAAGTGAATCAAGTATAAAATTATTTATTTTGACTAATGATGAAATTCCATGTATTTTAAACCTTAATGCAGAATGATTTGATGGCTGTATAAACAAAAGCTATAAAAGGCAAAAAAAAAACTGAAATAGTCCAGAAACACTTGTTTAGTTGACATCAAGCAAGTTTATTACTTTATTTACTCTAGTTGTTCAATTTTGCAGGCCTCCTTGTTACTTTACTTTCACTCAAAGCTATCAAAATATTATTTGTCAGTAATATTTCCTACAATTTTTTAATTGTACTCCTATAAAAATTAATGCTATGTGTATTTCAGTAGAAACAGTCTCCTTAAAAAACAAATTAGCTTAAAATTTTAAATTTAATGGATGCCTACTACTTAGAAAATAACATTTTGTATGAACATTTTAGGAAGTATTACTTCTGATACTATTATTTATTTTAAAACAATAGACTTGGAAAATAAGTTACACTGACTGAGCATGAAAAATTATAGTAAACCCTTGTAACTATTGAACCAGCGCTGTACAAATTTAGATATTTGGTGAAAAAAATATCAATGACATGCTCGGTACTATTAGTTGTGTTGTAAATCAAGATATGTCTATCACAAAAGAAGTGAAGTAGAACAAAGTGTGGTTAATAAAAAAATAATTGTTATTATCTATTTATTCAATGTTTAACAACTCAATAATAAATATAATTACATAAAGTGAACGCCTCTATTTCTTTTTTAATTTTGAGAATTTATTTCGCCCTTTGAGCTAATAAATTTAGTGATCAACTTTAACAAAACGCAGGCCACAGTACCCACAGGAGTGATTTCCAGGTTTATCCTGCAAAAAAGTATACAAGAAAGATTAACTTATATGAAAAGGTCTATCTGTGGTATTTTTGACCCCTGTATGATCCCAGAAGTCTAGTGGTCCACAGGGAATACAACTTACAATCTGGTCTGATTTACGAGAAAGCCCACAATAATTCCTTTCAGGAAGACAGACTAAATTGTTTGGCTCTCAAGGTCCCTGGCTATCCTGGTATCACCTCACGGCAGAAAGCAAAAGGAACGCCAACTCCTTTACCAACAAGATATTCCAAAAATATGTGTTGGAATGTTTTTTATATTAGAAGCACCTGGAAGACCATGCTTTGCTTGGTATTTTTTTTTTGTAAATTTTCTTAAAATGAACCCTATTTCATGAAAATCGTTGGAGCCGTTTCCGAAATTCAGATTATGTATTATACATACTAATATTATAAATGCAAAAGTAACTCTTGTCGGTCTGTCTCGCTTTCACAGCTAAACTACTGCACCAAATTCAATGAAATTTGACATGGAGATAGTTTGATTTCTGAGGAAGGACATATGCTACATTTTATCACGATAAGCTAGAAATACGGCGGCGGAGCCGCGAAAAAATGTTACTAAGATATGTACATAAGAATTACTCACTTAAAGGTATTAAAAAAAAGAATTAGTAATTTTACCAAATTAATATAAACACGTGGATGTCCTTCAGGTCCACTACCTCCATCACACCAGACAACTCTTGATGTAACTTGTTTTGGTGGAACTTGAGCTATCAATTTAACTGCCCAGTTTTTATTGACCTGTTTAGGGGAATTCATGAAGCGAGCCATTCTGTAATCATCAGAATCCCATTTCTGAAACAGAAAGACATAAATAATATTTAGATAATTTTTATTAGAAAAAAAATAAGTGACTTTTTATTCTAACATTAAAATTTACTTATTGATAAACATGATGCAGATTTCTCATTTCAAATCTATTCAAAGGTGTTTTGTAGAAAAGACATAGCTGCCTTATATATTTAATAACTGACCCCAGCAACCTCATCTGCATTTCTGATTCCTATCACATGAACCGTCATCTTCCTAGCCTTTATTATTCCCAAGATTTGAGGTTGGCTTCTAGTTCACCAGGTTTTACCTGAATATCAGTTTTTACATGGATCGACTGGCACCAGACCTCTGCAAACCTAAGGATGAACTGAAATCGAAGGTTGAACTAGTTGTCAGTATAATTGAGGGCACTGATTTCCCAATAATGATTGCCAAAGATGTTCATGACAACCGGGACTGACACCTTAATTTGCTCTCTGAGGCACAGGCAGGGAACACCGCCACCTTCCATACTCCGGGCTGCTATTAAGATTTTTTTTGTAAGATCAAGAGCACTCAGGAATCGAACCCGAGACCTCTTCCTCTGAAGTCCCTTACGCTAACCACTAGACTAATGAGGTAGTCTATTTTAAGCGTGTGATACACTAACAGATACAATAGCTCAGTTGTGTACTTTGAGCTTGAGGTTATGGAAAAAATATATCCATATAGGTTTTCTGTCCTTAGGCAGAATAAAAAAGTAGCCATTTTCTTATGATGGCGGAGTATCATTTTAGTTAAATATGCTCTGCAAGAAATCTATAGGTATAGGTATGTTTCAAAAGTAAATTAACAAATCCATCTATCATTAATATGGCACTATTGTCAGTTATTGAGATATGTAATATAAATGTACTCAATATCAATAGAAAATTATTAATATACTTGGAGGAGGAGTTGTCAACCTTTAAAGGTCCCTATTAGAAAAGCAAAAAAAAAAGCTCCTTCAAATTCTCCGCTACTAAGAAATTTTTAAATTAAGAGTAAATAATTTTACATTACAGCAACAGCCTTTTACAGTCCATGGATAGCAATAGGCCTCTTCTCAGACAAGAGTTTTAAATTATTCATTATAGTTAAACTTAAATTAAATTACTGGCATACAGAAATTATATCCTACATGTTATATGTTGTCACAGTTAATTACAATAATGAAAAAATACGTAGCGAAAACATCTCTAGTTATTTACTATTATGTAAGATCGAACACCTATCTAGCGTGCAAAAATTTAAAAAGTAACCAAAAGAAAATTTATTTAACATAAATAGATAAATAATTGGAATGAAAAAGTATTTTACAAGAAGAATAAAATTAGTTATCATAATTATACTTGGCCTGTGTGGGTCACAACATCGTCCACTTTGGACGCCATACAACGGCTAGTGACGCTTTGAATGTTTTTCAACATTGAATATTGTTTAGCAGGTAAACGAAGTAATGCGTTATTCATTTTTGAAACGTTTATTCTGATAAATATATAAATTTTGTAACCTATTTCCTAATTCTGCACACAATTCGACAGTAAAATAGTTGAATTGACATTTCACAACGACATTAGGTTTACGTCTAGTGCTGTTGTTATTATTATCGATAGTATGCAGACTATGTAGATTATCGAGTCTTAGAAAAGATCAATATTATCGATTGTGGTACAGTAATTATAGACTTTGAAAATGTTGCAGTGCAGGATATCAATCTCTTGTAATACTTAAAGGACATGTTAAATTAGTAAACAATAACTATTCTAAGGGGGTATTATTTATAATACTAGCGAATCGTAATTGCTCTATTATTTCCTTTTCAAGTTTAAACGTACTCATTGAAAAAAATAAGTGTTCTGCTGCATTTTTTTTCGCTATCATGTTGCTATCATCAGCACAAATACTAATAATTAAGTGAACCATTGAGATATTGTTTTCCTTCCAAGTGGATGTCGAGTAAAAACGTCTTTTTAAAGGCTTACGAAATATAGCACTTTTCTTTGTGCAGCCGTTACATTGAAGTGTGGCTTATGGCCGTTCTTACATTAAAATTGGTTGCCTGTAAACGCTGATTTACATCTGTGGAGCGGATGCTTATTCTATTAAATTATTTTAGTGCAAATAGACATAAACTATTCTTTCGTTGTTCTGTCTGCATTCTAAAAGATTCTTTAGAATAATCTAAGAATATTCGCTCGTTTCATGTAAACGGCATTAGAGCGCGCGAACAGTTGCATCTTCGTACGAATTCTAATTCTTGGTTCACACTCTTGCTCGTTGCTATTTTGTTGTAAATACTGAAAACGAGTTTTCGTTTACACTAAAAGATTAAAAAATAACTCTCGTTTGCGCTCTAGTTCTTTATTCGTTTAGCCTAAACCCACCTTTAAAGATTGTCTGCAAGAGATAGGCCGCCACTTGTACTTCTCAAATTTTTATGTAAACTTTGTAATTCATCTGTTACTATTAATTTGTAATAAATATTTATGGTTTTAAGCCTGACTTAAAGCTTACCTTATTTAAAACGACTCAGTTTCACTCGTGAGTTTTTATTACACAAGACTAAGCTTTTAATTTTTATGTAACTAACTCGTTTTATTGATATATCTTTTACAAATAATTCAAGTTCTTTCAAATACTTAAATCATTTAAAATTTTTGAAGGTTAAAGGTCATGAAAGAAACAGAAACAACAGATAAAGCAGTCATTAATAAAATTTATCTCCCACACACAATAAATTCACTCACCATCTTAGAGAAGAGCTCCGCAACCGGAGAATAACATGTATTCCTTGTAAATGATTATAATCGATTCAGTTAATTAGAAGTTATCACCCTTCAACACAATGCTCAAGTTGTGGTTATTTTGGGGAGGAATCTTGAAAATTGAGATAAATAAATAAATAAATATGTTCAGACATTTTAACACACAACGCCATCTAGTCCCAAACTAAGCATAGCTTGTACTATGGGTACTAGACAACTGATATTAATACTTATATACTTTTTTTTTGTAAATACATACATATTATACATAGAAAACACCCAAACTCCGAAACAAATATTTGCAGATCATACAAACATTTGGTCCGACTCAGGAATCGAACCCGAGACCTCTTGCACAGCAGTCGCATTCGCTACCACTACGCCACAGAGGCAGTCGCTAATATATTGATTATATCAGTATAATAAGGTAATCAGCTGTTCCCAAGATAGACTAGTAGTGAAACTCCAAAGACGTTAAAAAAGTTGAACTTGTTTGTTGACGAAATTGTAAAAAAAATATAAATGATAAATTTATGAAACCTAGTCAGTTTCCAGTTGTCTTCGACTTACTTCGTAGACTGTGTCTGAGAAAACTCAGATTCGGGAGTATAAATAGCAAAATCTTTTTAAAAAAAAATACTCTCTGTCGGTTGTTTTGACGTGCATGTTTTGATGTAGCTTAGCGCGCGCCACATATGCGTTAATTATAAATGGCAACCTAATTGTTTTCTTATTTAATTATAAATTATTTACCTCCATTTGAATAAGTTTTTTCACATTCGATGGACTTTTATAATGAAAGTATAAATTAAAAGAAAAATCGCATTCAAATCGATCTTTTTGTTTAGGAGCTTTTATGCCGAGGACAGAAAAAGCATTCAAACTTAAAATCACTCCTAATGTGTAGGTACACACTATGAGTGGTTACTTTGCAACTATACTTCAACTTTAAAGTTGGGAAGTATGGTAGCAAAGTATTAGATTTAAGTGCATCAATTACTGTCAAGATATTACATAACTTTTGTTAATTAATAACAAAACACGTGTTTGTAAATTAATTAAATGAAAGTGATGTGATAAAATTCAAATGTAGACAATATTTACTTTAGACCACGCATTTATTTTGTGATATATAAGGAGCAAACTAGCAGACGGGTCACCTACCTACCGTCGCACATTGTGTAAAAGTTAAATTTTATAATTTAGTTTCAACTGAATTATGAGAAAAACCAAAGGTACTCATAAGTTTCACTGACCTTGACAATACATTCTCGTGTAAGTATTGCAAATAGGCTTTTTCTTTTTACTCAAGTAAAACTAAGGCTAAAAAAAACTCGATTTTATTAAAAATCGATTGTTTTTTATAAAATCTCCAATATGTGAAATGATTACTCACACTCATAACTCATGTGCGAATATATGCTAACCTTTTTTCATGAGTATAAACATAAAAAAATATAGCAGAGAGTAAACGATATGTGATCAATAAGTACAAACTGGAACGAACCAGTAGTCAGGATTGGGAATAATAAAATTAAATGAAAGTATATTTTCGTGATAGGGTTGTAAACTATAATAAAAACCATTCGATTGGTTTTAGTTAGTTTTAATTATTCAAAATTTGGCGGGTGCATTGTACACTGAACTGATATATCTTAATTTCCTACGTTTACTATCAAGTAAGGTTATCACACTATATAGGGACAGAATTTACTTTAAATTTATTAGTAGAAAATAAGAATTAACATAATACGAACAGGGTAATTTAGACTTCAAAGATTACCAGAAGGTATTATATTAATAAATGGGCAAAGTCCCATTCAGGACAACAAAAGGGATTCTTCGTTTCCAACGAAGTTCGTTATATCTACTAAGCGGTGTGACAACGATTTACTCGAAAGTAGTGTTACTAGTTGCTGAATTTAAGTGTTGCCCCAAATATTGCAATTATGGATACATGGCCTCTATGCGGTGTGGTACCCACCATTAAGTTACTTGTTTTTTACATTCAATTTAATAATTACATGCAATGAACCTAAAATCGTTCCGTCTTATTAGCAGATGAAGTGTATTAAAAATAATAACAAATATTTTAATATATGTATAAGTATAACTTAATATCACTGTGAATACTGTTAATTTTTTTTGTTAAATTATATACTCACGTCTTGCTTGAAAGGCGTAGACAGAAGCGTATTAAATGTCTACATTTTAACAATTATAATTCTAGTCCCACTCACTTAATATTGGGCAAACCAGTCGTGGACAAGCAGGCACATATTTATAAATATCATAGATAAATTATCACACAATATTCGCCTGGAGTGAAAATCAAACTCTCGACCTCCGACTCACCAGTCAGGACCACTTACAACTAGATCATCAGGTGAGTATTAATTATTTAAAGATAACGTAAATAATATAAAATAATTCCTTGTAAACCATAATAATTTTAAACTTGGTTTAATATGCATTAAACCCACTAAATATTTTAGTAAATTGTTGTGTTGTTAAATAAGCTACTCATAAATATTTAGGTCCTTCTCAAAAGAATCGTTTTCAATGGATTTGACCAAGGAAGAGTCCATGGTGCTAAGTAATTCATCAGTGTGTTTATCCAATATGTTTCTGAAACAATACAACGACTTAATAAAAAATCAACGATATTGCTTCATCAGTTACGATGCAATAGGACTTTTAGGAGTAGCAACAGAATCGCAAAAGGGCTTGTTCTCTAAATGAAAAATTCTGAAAAAGCCAAAAGCCTAAGTTTCAGAGTGGCCAATTCTCTAAAAGTCTTAAGGCCGGTATTTAATTAATGCAGGTGATTTGTGATTAGGAGAAAATAAGTGTGGACAGCGTCTGATTAGTGCACGCGATTAGTTGGCTACGTATTAATGTGAATAGAAGCGTATTCTTTTTTTTTACGCGAGTTGACTGCGAGCACACACGTCACACGCGCCATGCCTTCCACGTCACTTGCAGCGTGCATGCTTGCACTAAAAACGTCTGGACAGGCAGTTTTGTATTTTAGCGTTGTCGCGATAAGCGATTACCGCCGTCTATGGACATCCGCAACACCAGAGGCGTTACTAGTGGGTTGTCGGCCTTGGGGGATGGGGAGGGGGATGAGAGAAGAGGACGTGGTTTCACTTTAGTTGAGCAGGCCCATTTGTGCTGAAGCATGGCTCTCTTACGGCTAATTTCTAATTTCTTAAAGAGTAGCTTGCACCATAATGGCTCTTCTATCAATCCATTTTCAAACCCATACTTTTCTTGGTCTTTACAGCACCGCGTTTAAGACTTCTTTCAGGTAATTCTTCCAATTGCAAGCATGCTTCTCGATGTTGGTCCATACTTGATGGTTGATGCTAAGAACTGAATTCACTAAACAGATACACTAAACAAGAATTGGACACTACTCGCACTACACACCTGCACTAATCACCTGCACTCGCATTAATCAAAGTGAATACCGGTCTTAAATAACAGAATGAGCAATTCTCTAAATACTTTAAGAATTGTTTTTACCTGCTGTTAGATCGATGTATACTAAGATCTCCGGAAAAACTGTCAGAATCATCGTTTATAGAAGTTTGGGAATCTGAAAAATGTTAAAAACATCAATAAATTTAAGTAAACTCTCTTAGTAATTAGCATAAATAAGTAGTTAATTTATTAGGAGAATACCTGAGGTTGTCAATCGGTGAGACGTGAGATACTCAGCAGACAAATACGGGGGCAGGTCATCGCTAGCATCACCAGCACCGCCTTCTGCCCCGAGAGTCTCAACAACTGACAACCATTGACCATTGTGACAGCGGAACCTCTCCACCTAAAATAATAGGCAGAATAAAACCATGTCATAAGTTCCTGCGTAAGGATATGCGGTTTTGAGTAGATTAGAATTTAATAATATTTGCTGATAATTTTATTAGACATGGGTACTACCAATAAAAATAATAACCTTGATCCTAACGGCCCACTCGTTTTGCATCTGCGATATAATATCGAGGCATGTGTCGCACATTTTTCGTATCTCCGCGTTCTTATCTTGCATTAAATCGATAAGGTAGGCTGGAGCTTCTGTAAACATTATACGTAAAAAATAAATACACTTGGGCTATAAAATACTTGTTTCTAACATTTTAGGCAACACTTATAACACTAAATTTTCATCAAAAAAAGATTTAAGCTTTGATGTCGATAGCCCTCAAACTAGATACTGATAAAATTAAGCTAATCGGTTGACAAAAAGAACATCGAACTAAATGAAAAAAGAATAAAAGTAACAATACATCTTAAATACCTACCTTACAAAAACAAAACATTTAAGCACTTTGCGTTTTTAATAGCTTTTAGGTCTTGTGAAAAAATATGTTTAGAAAACACTTTGCCAGTAAAATCAATTGATGAAAAAAAATAAGTTGTAAAAAAAAATATTAATAAGCGAAGCATGCAGAACTTTACTGTCAGTTATACTTGCTCCAATCTCGGGTAAGATTCCTGGGTCGGGCCAAATAGTGATATCGAGTTTATCTGATTATAGAAATGTTAACTACAGCCCGGAGTCTGGAAGTCAGGATCTTATCCCTCATGTTTCGAAGAGCATGTAAGGCGACGGCCTGGACACATGATGGAAAAACACGGGGAAAGATGAGTGGGACCGACGGGTCGTACTCATATTTCCCCGGCCTTGTCTGATAGTCGTACCATCTCATTGGAAGAATGAGGGAAAAGAGAGTGCACCTGTGACTTGTAATATTTCTTGTGTATTTGGCTGGTCTCCGTTGAGATCGACCGTCGTAATCAAAATCGGGTTAGGAGCACACGATAATAGGGTATATAAGTGTTACCGGTGCGCGAGACGAGGTAGTCCGCGGTGCGTGGGTGCGAGAGCAGCTGTCGGAAGGCGAAGACGGTCTGCAGCACGTGGTCGTCGTCGGCCTGGCGCAGGCGCAGTAGCGCCACGAGAGCGTCGGCCGCGCCTGCGCGTAGCAGCGCCGCCGCCGCGCGCTCGTCGCCGCTCAGCGCGCCCGCCACCACCACGCCTTCCAGCACCAGCTCCGGCCCGCATCTAGCCTCTGCAACCACCACCGCTCCTTACACACCACACCCACACTACCTCTTCAACGTCAACGTCGACAGCCGTTAACAGTTTACTACTAGACATAAGGCCTGGCCGGCGGGACGTTAGTATGCGGTCGGTGTGCAGTTTGCACGACAAAGCAAGCGGCTAAAGTACCGGCCTCGCCAACGGGCACACGAATTGGTAAAGTTTATTTCAAGTTTTTCTCCCCTTTGGTGTGATATTATCCTCCGTAGTTTAATCCATTTTCTTTCATTAATTAACCTGCCAAATTACTTTATGCTTCCTGATGGAAAGCATGAGCAGAATCCAAGAGTAGTGGTCACCATACTCTTTGCGAATGCAGAGAATGTAGCATGGTGATCCACACTATGGAGGCCTATTGAGATGGTTCTGCACCACGCGCTCACCAACGAAACGCCACAATACGAATGCTCCCTTAATCACCTGTTACTCTTACGACACCCATGGAATGAATAGGGATGGTGACACTCTGGTTTCTTACTCTGTCATCTCAGGGAAATCTGGTCGACTAAGTTGAGGCGAAAGTTTTCGCTTCAACAACTATGCAAGTCTCTATATCCATTTTAAATGTCCTTTTCGAAGCTCTTGAATAATTAATTTACAATCGAATTAGCATTTTTCCTTTCTAAAAATGTTCTCTTAAACGGGACAATCTCGTTTTCGTCTCAGTCATAATATAACTTTTGTACACCAATTCGGTTGCTGATAATGTATTTTTACAGTTTATATTACTTCATTTCAAAAATACTTTCTCCTATTGTAGATTTATACACAGGATGATCAGAAGAATTTTTAACACATAAATATTATAAAGAATAAAGAGCTATGCCTAACTCTGGACTGTTGAAGGCTGTAGATGACAATAAATGTTATAAATATAACTAAAAACAGTTAAGAGAACGGAATTTTTTGAAAACAATCCTGAATCTATTAAATGGTTTTTGGTAGTATAAAGTTGAGCTGAAATATACATATACATTGGTGTTTGATTTTACATAACTTTTACATATATATAAATAGTCTTTTTACTTCTATACTGTAATCCACTTTCATTCATTCATATAATTGCTTTTATTTTACCTGGATTTATTATCTTCATAATACGTTGGATCAAATTGTATCGTTCCACTACAGCGTAAATATCGATATTATTGTTCGGGTTTAATATATTACTGAGAGTCCCAAGACATTCAACAGTGAATTCTTCGCTTGATTCACCATTCGTGACAGCACCGGCGATGTCGCCGACAAACTCCTGCAAAATTGTAATAATACTTAAATTGCATGTATACGTATACTTATAATATATATAGAAAAAAAGAATTGTTAGCTATAGCACATAACTGTCTTAATAAAAATCTTTCTTCATGTACTTTCGAAAAGACACAAATTTGCGCGTTCACCGCTAAAAAACTGCCATGGGTCGTATGTCCTCGTTTTGAAGACACTCACTTATCTGTCTCAGTCAATATTGGAATACTTGGTGTCGACTTATTGAGCGAAGTCTAGTTTCGTGGTCATTTGGTGGATAAGGCCAAAATGGCCTCGAAGAATCTTAGCGTGCATAACCGAACGATACAGTATTTCACTTCGACCTACCACCTTCTGCTTTATAAGGCGCAGGTTCGGCTTCACATGGAATACTGTCCTCGTCTTTGGGCAGGGGTACCCCAATGCAAAGTCCTCTCTCTAAACCGCATTCAACGGAGAGTGGCTCGAATCGTCGATTGGGCTAGACTCTCTGGCATTGAGATGTGGCGTCGCTGTGCATCTTCTACCGCACTTACTATGGAGAGTGCTCCGAGGAATTGTTTGGTCTGATTCCAGCCACCTCTTTCTGCCATCGTACTACGCGACAAAAGTTTCATCCCCATCAACAAGATGGTTGGCAGTCCACAACTTCCAGAAACTTTCTGCCTCGCATAACAAAACTGTGGAATGAACTGTCAACTGTGGTATTCCCGGACCAGTACGACCTTCAAACCTTCAAAAAAAGAGCGTACTCCTTCTGAAAATGCCAGCAACGTATTTGTGACTCTCTGGTGTTGCGGGTGTCCATGGGCAGCGGTAATCGCTTAACATCAGGCGCTATGTCTGCTCGTTTTGTTAAATACATAGTCCATAAAAAAAAAGATTCCATTTGAAGTGCTTTTCTACACATCAAATGAAATTAGTGTTTGTAATTTTAAATTAACATATTTTCACTAAGTGTATATCATATGATATACGGCAATTAAAGCAAAAAAGCATTTTTTTAAAATTTTTTCAATCTGTTTATTACAGAAATGTCTGAAATGGCTGGACTGATCATGGAGGGACTTTCACTGGCAGATAGCTCAGGTTGTAAGGATTAGCTTAGGCTTCTTTCTTCTTATTAAATTTAACGTGGACCAAGTCGGGTAACAGCTTGTTTACAATACGACTTACCACAAACAACGCTTTATTTTGTGAGTGATGCGATAGGTTGCGTACAAGTTTCATAAGCATGGAATTCCTATGGCGAAAAGCGCGCGCTAGCAATTCTCGTAGACGTCCTTCAGCAGCCATTTGATTGGCAGCGCGCTCGCACCACGCTAAATTGATACATAACGCGAGGAGCACGTCCGTCGCGCCGCCCCCACCACTCGACTCACTCCCCACATTTAGCAGCAACATATCCGTCAACTGAAATCAGCCTCTACCGTAAATAATAACATCAACAGATTAAATAATCCACTGTTGGACATAACGTGGGAGAGCCACGCTTCGGCATGAATGGGCCGGCTCGACCGGAGTGATACCACGGCCTCACAGAAAACCAGTGTAAAACAGCGCTTGCGCTGTGTCTCATCGAGTGAGGATACCGGAGGCCCGTACCCCAATCCTATCCCCGTCCCCATCCCCATCCCCCAAAGGCCGGCAACGCACTTGTGACACCTCTGGTGTTACTTCTTGGTGGTAATCGTTTACCATCAGGCAATACGTCTGCTCGTTTGCCCTTTATACCATAAAAAAAAGAAAATAAGCCTTTCCTTCGACAAGTTTTGGCTTACTATATCATGTTTGCCAGTCAGGTTGGTATGGGGTTTGTTTTCAGTTCCTTCTTTTGGTAGGTCCTGCGTAGTTTGTTCCCTTAGACGCCACTTACGACACCCATGGGATGAATAGAAGTAACGACACTGTATTCTTAATCCATCACCTCACGGATATAATACCCCGTAAATAAAATGTAAATAATACAGATACTTATTAAAATTCATAAGTAATATCTAATATCTAATATATTAATTCAATAGCTCACCAGCTTCACACAATCAGACTGAGTAAACATTAACTTAACTCTGTCATCCATACTCAGATGGTATAATATTTTCATAGCCAAATTGATGTGCTTATCATCACCTGCAAATTTTAAAAAATTTATTATCTTTATTTTTTCTACATAGTCATTATTTTATCAATTAAATGAAGATACATACTTGTAAACTGAATAAACTTTGGCAATAGCCCAAGTTTCACCATTTTGTTTCGTAATTTCGTATCAAACGTTAAATTAAACAATAACTTCAATGTGACATTGACTAGATCAGCATTTGGAGAATCCAACAGAGGTGCTAATTTCTCAATAATGCCGCGAGCGGCCATGTTGTTTTTATTTTCTACAAATATCGACAACTTTTGCAAAAATGAGACAATTAGAATAAGGAGATCAATGTTTGAGTGCCTTTCCATCGCACCAATGAGTAAACCCACAATATCTTTTTTATGCATCTTCTCTTCAACTTTTACATTGTCTGCAATATTTAACAACATATAAAATGCTACTCTCAGTAATTGTTCCTGTCTCTTGGACAATGTCTTTAATTTTCGCTTTAATTGTTCTTCATCATTTTTTGATAAAAATTCATCAGACGCACTGCAGAGATCTTCGTGGTAACTGGATACTAACGACTTAGATTTTTGTAAATTTACATCAGCTACAGCCCATGTCCCTGATTTAGGTCGACGCTTAGGTTCTGGGATGCGGCTTTTTGGTAGTTCATTCTAGGAAAAACATATTTTAATTTCCATTTATTTTATTATTTTCAGTGAACATCGGTGTCTGAGGGCCTAGCATGAGTTAATTTCACATCAACTGGCTATCGATGGCGCGCGCGTTCATCGTTGCGATTGATAAGTTTTTAGTGCGGGTCAATAGCAATGGTGAATGCGGTCACCGTGACATATGTAAAATAAAGTTGGCCCTCTGACTACTACTACTACTGAAATTTAATAACCGAATGTTTTAATAAAAACATTCGGTTATTAAATAAACTTATACCATTTATCCTATTTAACTTGGTTGAGTTAGTGAGAAATAAAGATCTTATACCTATATACGAGTATACTTTACTGTAAATAAAACTACAAAATACAAGAAATGAATCTGAAGTCATGTAGGCAAACATTTATTTCAATTCTCTATTCTGTTTTCAACGCATATGGAACTAGAACTGAAATACCTGAGTAATGCCACTACAAAACAACTTCAAGCATTCGACGCGTGCTGCTCATTTGAAACGTCAAGTTTCCGCGACGAGGCATTGTGCAATATGTACGCGTATGTATATTTTACAATGAACATTGTTTATTGTTTACAAAATATGTTAATACGTAATGTCCTTGCTTGGCAGAGAGGCAACACAGAAATAAATTCAATATTACTCATCGTATCGCCATGTAGAGACACGTTCTAAGAGAGTATTTAGAAATAATTGGAACGATGTTAATATCGCTGTGATTGTCTCGCTCACGGAGACAGGCCTTTCTATTTTGTTCATAAGGATCAGGGCAACAAACAACAAAATTAATCAATTCCACAATATTCTATTTATTCAGTTTTGTATTGCATTAAATTATCCATACAATAAATGTAATCCATTTATTTGTCTGTATATCTTTTACCCTTTCATGGCTAAACTGCACTGATTTTTATTAAATTTGGCCTGGTGATTCTTTGATTTTTGAGGAAGGCCAGAAGCATTCTCTTTACCAAGATAACCAGCACACACATTGGTGTAGTCTTAGGTAACACTTAAAACTAGAACTCATATAATTTATAGATAAGCAGTTTTCCATGTGCATTGTTTATTCCCAATCCGCACTTGGTCAGCGCGGGGATGTATGGCCTTAACCCTCTTCTGAGAGGAGACCAGAGCCCAGCAGTGGGACATTGAGGGTTGTTGATTTGATATGATTGTTTATTTATTTATAAACAGAGCTCAGCTTACCTTGTCTGGTGTGAGAGCCTGTTTCTTTCCTTCTACCTTTTCCTTCCATTGGTCATATCTCTTTAATTCATAATCTATGACATCCATGCAAAGTGATCCAATTTTGTACTGGATAATTACAGGATGAAATTCATTGTATGTGGAAAAGCAGAAAAACGTATATACTATATTTGTGCTTAGCTCTATGCTCCTTTTCCATTCTTCACGTAATACTCTAGACAACGCACTTAACAATGCCTCTGAAATATCATTATGAAAACTTTAAATAAATAAATATTTCGGACATCTAACACACAACGCCATCTAGTCCCAAACTAAGCAGAGCTTGTATTATGGGTACTAGATAACTGATATTAATACATAAATACTTTTTTTTTTGTAAATACATACATATTATACATAGAAAACACCCAAACTCCGAAACAAATATTTGCAGATCATACAAACATTTGGTCCGACTCAGGATTCGAACCCGAGAAAAAAAAAATTGATCTATGTCATATCTGATAGGTCAAGAATCCAGACGGAAGAAAAATTCATGATTTTAGTTTAGGGTTTCTTTGCCACTCTATTCAAATCCTTAAAAGAATATATAACTCTGATGTTTCATGTATAATAATATTTAGGTATTTACTACAAATAAAAAAGTTTTTCTTTCCTAAGGCTGCCACTTGTATTTACTGATTTAGCATTAAGTTATGTACTTTGTTATCTGGTGTACAATACAGCAATTAATTATCATATTTTAACATAATTATTATTGTTAATTAATTTAATGTTACCATTTCTTGCTAGTTCAATAAGATTATCAGGATTTCTTGCAAGTTGTAGGATGAGCGCAGAGCCTTTGATTTTCTCTGGGATGTCATCATAAAGTAATTCCACATAATCATCAATGCAATTTAACACTGCCACTGGAACACTCTCAACAGGACTCATTTTAGGATGTCAATTGCTCAAGGTTGCCCAATATATGCCCAGTTAGATTTTTTTATGCTGTATCCTACCAAAAAGATTTTGTATCAACCACCACATAAACATTAAAATAAATATATCATATAATAATAAAAATCTAATGATTTATTATTAATTTTAAAAAAAATGTTATAATTCATCTTCATCACCAATCTTTTATAATTCACTTCTGGACATAGGTCTCCTAAGAAAGGTTGTTTTTACCTGCTAAGTATGAAAATAATAAGAATGTTTAAAATTATAACAAAAATATTTTACAACAAACAAAAACCTTAAACCATAATTTTTTTTAAGTGTGATTTATTCATATAACATTGTCGTACAACTACACAATAATACTGCATGGGCATTAAGATTTATTACTATCGGGGTACATGTCTCAATGTCGTAACAATACAAATAGGTTTTTTTTTTCTTTAACACGATTCTGACTATGATGTCCCTATATTAGAAAGTAAACGATCAAGGTGAACATTGCTTTAACAGCAAGTTTCAGAAAAAAATGGAAATTATTTTATATATTTCTTATTATAACTTACAGCTTATATATGTCGAGTTGTAATAAAGAAATAGTAAATGAAAAAGATAGTCGAAAAAAGTGTGACTTTTAAGTGAATAATACAACATCAAAATAATGTAGACATTACTCACATTTACTAAAAGATCCCTAGGAAAAAAAGATATATTAGATCACTCTAATAATTTATTTCATTAACAATTATTTCTCCACTTATATAAAACATGAACCATAAAATTTATCGACCTGAAAATCACGAAAAATCAATATTCTAAAAATTTCTTGTGTCACATCAGCCGTCAAAGAGAAAAGCAAAATACTATGTATTGTGACTGTTTTGACATTAGAGTATACGAGTAAAAACATAGATGAACAGATATTTAAAAAAACATCATAGTCGCGGAAAAAAAATTGTTTTGCGTTTTTTGGCAAGACAAGATCCACTATATTGATGTTTCATGCATTCATTGATTATTCTTTATTTTAAGAAATCTTTGTTTAGTTTGAAAAAATCAATTTAGTAGTCATCATGGTATAACAATTCGCCATTTATCTTCTTTTGTGAGACCATGGTTCTCAATATGATGTAGAAACATCAGGAATGAAAACGAGTTTTGATTTTTTCAAAATTTCACCTTCAAAATTTAAACATAAACCCAAACGCTTTCGTTTACTCATACCTACTTTGCAGGCACCAATTTACGTATAGATAAATAAAATTTTAGAAAAGTACAAATTCTTTTTTTTCTTTAATGCGATAAAATCTTTACGAAACGGAGTCGCTTCTGTTGTCTGTTCGCTTAGATCTTTTAGTAATAGATAGAGTAGATATACATAATATAATAGATAGAAACTGCAAACACCATGCACAAAGTGGAATAAATGCCACTGGGCATTTTATAGTAAAGCCGTCCGAGTGAAGCCGGCCAGGTTGGATAATTATGTGAGAAAGTTTATAAACAAATTCGGAAAAGAAAACGTATTCTCAATCTTCTAGTAGAATTATCTTAATTATTTTGTGATATATTTTGAGTTTTTCTTGAACAATTTCTCCTTCCATCCTTTATCGTGATACTCACATACCCAAAGAATACATAAAATACCACGTTCTTCCAACGCATAAATC
Organism: Hyphantria cunea; assembly: GCA_003709505.1. Classification (NCBI taxonomy): domain Eukaryota; kingdom Metazoa; phylum Arthropoda; class Insecta; order Lepidoptera; family Erebidae; genus Hyphantria; species Hyphantria cunea. The sequence goes on from PKRV01000478.1 coordinate 541,657, forward strand.
TAGCAACACTGCACTAAATTGTCTGACACCATACACAAGACACAACAGTGCAGTGACTAATTTCAGGAATTTAGTAATTTTTAATCAAATTTATATTCTGTTCCTCGCAGTATTTGCTTAGTTGAAATCATTTCCTCCTTTCAGTGGATTAGTCTATATTATTTGTGCATACAAAACTTACCTGTACGTCAATTTACAGACTTTTATGATTATATCAGTGTAATGAATGTTCTGTGACGATATATTATTATTTGTGTATTTCCTTTCAGTGAGATAAGAACAATGATATAAGATAATTCGAAGGACTTTTCATTTAGAGCAGCTCGTCAAATGGTATTTTTTCATATTTTATTCTTTTGATATATTTATTTCTTTTTGGCTTGAAAGCATTCTCCATTCAATAGTAATATGCTTGCATTATTGTTTACTTAGCCACAGAACTCAATTTAAACTATAAGTGTGTATATTTTAAGATATAATCGAACATATTATAGATAAAGAATTATACTAAAGTGATAAGTGTTCATGACTGATGAAGTTTCATGATAAAGTATACTTTGTGAAAGTCTGAAGAACAGAATATTGCACAATGAAATACAACAATACATTTATTGATAAACAGACATTGATTGAATTTTAATTTGCTGTTATTGGGAACATTACTATCAAAAATGAACTAGTAAGAATTGATGTCAGAAATTATAAAGATCAACATTTTCCTGTTTCATGATTCATGTATTCATTATCTTTTATTATGAACTTAATGTGTATCAGCATCTGATATGCAACATCACAGCCGGTAAATAGACATACCCATTTCAATTCCCTTTTTTTTAAAGAAAGCAATGGTAATTTTCTTACTCATAACTTAAGACTTTGATTCAGTATGATAGTCAATCATTTTTAAATAACCAAAATTACTTTAGCTCGGGGTATTTTAAAATTTAGGCTTATAGTTCTTTAACAAATAATTCAAACAATTTTAATTATTTTTAGATGAACAAATTGTAAGCAGAGAATGTTCTATACTTCTAACATAATATGAACTGAAATCAAAATGACTGAAAGTATACCAGCACTAACAACTCCGATCTCTTTATCAACATATCATCAGCTAAGCCTAACAGGTAAATTAATTAATTTATAAACAGTTTCTTTTTTTGGTGTAATATAGTACAAGACCTTCAAATCTGTTTGTGTTTATTAAACATCAAAACACTATTTTGCAATTTGTATGAAATAATGAGCTATGGTCAAAGTTGTTGCCAAATTTTTTTTGTTTTCTTTAACAATTAAAAAAAAACTTGCATATAACAATGACTACAGTGCACTGTAGTAGTGCATTATGTTTTATTTTATGAGGAGCTGAGGAAACTACCGCATTTATCCTTATATTCCGCTTACAAAAGTGTAATCATGTAAATAAGTACATACAAGTAGCTTATCAAAAAGTATATAGGTGCCTTCTATGTAGTCTGCAAATAATAGTGCTTGGACAGTCATGTAGATGAACTTACTCAACTTAAAAACATCTATTTACATGTTAAACAAGGCTTTTCTTAACTGTGTGAAGTAATGATGATTATTATAAGTTACTTGTTTATGCCAGCGGCTCCGCCCGCATATTTGTTGGTTATCGCCGCAAATAGTAGCCTATGTGTTATTCTAATGTATCAGTTATATTACTGTAAAGTTTCATCCAAATCCGTACAGTAGTTTTTGCATAAAAGAGTAAAAAACATCCTTACAAACTTTTGCGTTTATAATATTAAAATAGGAGACCAACACATGTAGATTTCTGTTTTCTGACCGTCATATGGCATTTGTTAATAATAAATATAGTTCTCCCTGCCGAGTTTGATGCTTAGTAACTTTTCACACAGTACCAAAGTTGTGTACCTTAAACAAAGATTTTGCTGAAGTGTTATAAATAAATAAACAAAATAGTTAAGACAGTCAATACGCATAATAAAAACTTGATCAATATTGAAGTATGATTTACTCTCATTCTAACAAATGTATTTCTTTATATTATTCAAGAGGTACATAACATATTAATAAAATACAAAATACAGTTTTAAATGTAGAATACAGTAAACCTGTCATCTAGTCACAACTGTACACAACATAAACAATAAATAGAGTTCTGGCTTTGGTGTCATTACAAATACTAGGATATCACAGATTAAATTTTTGATCATCATACATAATTTCAATATACTGAAAGTTGGATATTTAATAGTTTATTATGAAAATAGATAATTTAACCTTTTCTAAATTCAGTAGTGGGAAAAACCTCATTTCTAAGGAGAAGCTAATCTATATCCAGCAGTGAACTGGTTAAGACTTTTGATGATGAAAAGGATACTAGTACTAAATGCTCTATGTGTGCTTATACCCATGCACAAACATTAATTGTCTTAGTATCACCTATGTGTATGTTTATTATTGCCTTAAAAAGTTTTGATATTTCCAGATAGTTTAAAATGTTTCAGCATATACCTAGTGAATATTTTAAAATGTTACTTATGGTCATATTAGCTTACTTTGCTTTTATTAATTTTATTACAGCTAGCTATATGCTTTAATAATTCTGCACAAAATAAAAGTTTTTAGAGAATAAGATAGTTTTTTAGAAGATTTGAAGGATTACTTGTATAATAAAACTATACCATATAACATACAGGTTATTTTAATGTGAGCTTTTTACAGTTGAATCGGCAAATATAAAAAATTCTGGATTATTTAAACCAAATCCTTACCTACAAGTGGTAATAGATGACAAGCTTTCTAGAAGAACTGAATATATCAAAAACACCTTACACCCAAAATGGAAAGAAGATCTTACAGTGCTTGTTACACCACAGTCAGAATTACTGTTCCGGCTAGCCGACTATCACAGTTTTAGAAAAGATAACATTATAGGAGAGAAAAGAATTCATCTGCTAAAAATTCTGCTGTACTTTAATGGAAAATGTGATAATGTTGAACTAACCATAGGTAAGTGTACTCATATTAGTTACTTCATTTCACCTGAAAACATTAGACTGATAGCAAATAGAAACTCTCCTTACACTCCCTCAATAAACTCAATCACTCCATAAAAATGTAATAATGATGCACTACTCTTTTACTTACACAGTATTACACAACTACAAATTATTTATTTTATTATTAATATTATATTTTAATAACCCTGCATGGAGCACTGGTGGTCTGTAGTACAGGTTTCATATGAAACCTATATCAAGCACCAGTCTCTTACAATTGTTATCTAATCAAGGTACAAAAAAACTTCTGTTGATGGACAGAAGTTTGGACTGGATGCAATGAAAACTGTATTTATAACTTTTATTATAATTCTAGAGTTAATTTTACACCATTATATATAATTAATACCATAAATAATTATATCAAAAAAAAAACATTCAAATATAGATTGAGTGACATTACAATAATATATCATACCTACATATTATTATATTATACATTTTAGTTTGGCTATCTATTATATCCAGCTATGGAAGGGATCCATCCACCCTTCGATTTCACCCAATGTCAAGAAATCCCATGGTTGATCAATGTAATGTAATGTCTTGTTGGTTTACTTTGATTACTAATTGAAGTAGAAAGTAATTTATGATTCTTTTTTTTTCCCTAAAAAATGTACCTATACGTTTTATTGCAAAAAGTGTGTTTATATTCAATATATTTTTTATTATTTATATTTGGTTAATCATAATACTTTCACAGTCCCATATCACACATAGCCATATGATCCCACAAACTAGGTAGGACTTGTACTGAGATAACTAGACTGCAAATAAACAAACTCAATACGTAAATTGCATTGAGACAAAACAAGTGATTATGCTCATTACACAGTTATTTGTTCTTAATTAAACCCACAACTTTCAAGCTTAGCAATCATAATCAGTGATCACCAAACCAACACAAGTCAGTAACAATGCATGTTTAACTATTTCTGTAACACGCTGGTAAATAATAAAGAGTCGTAAAATATTAAACAGATCATTTACAACTCTCTATAGAGTTTGTAAAGTTTAAGCTTATAATTGAATTGGTTAGTAGGTATTCCGCTTTCGTGTGGGAACGCGTTCTAAAGATTTAATGATATTCATTAGCGACGACTCTGTGAAAGTCACAGCTGTAGAAAGGTTTTCTATCTTTATAATATTATTCTTTTCAACAATGGTAGCTAAGAATCCCGTTGAGTGTGGAGTCGGAGATCGCGGCGGCAAAGCCAACAGGCGCTTGGACTTATCTTTCACGCCTGCAGTCTGATGATATACTGCGCTAACTGGCCCGCCTCACGCCCAAGCGTTCTGTTTGTCCAAATGGCATACCGCCATTTGTGTTTATAGATTGTCATGAAATACTGGCCTTTAATGCTTTTATTTAATTCGGTCGACAATGACGTTCTTCTATCGAAATTAGCCAGTTTCGGATGTACTATTGACAAATTTGATACGTGACCCACCATAAGCTTACTCTCTTACAGAAAATCAAATACAATTAGGTCGACATTCGCGTAAATATGCATTTCCCTGGTAACGTCCTTTGTTCCGTACCTCGAAAAGAAAAAACGGAACCCTAATAGGATCACTTTGTTGTCTGTCTGTCTGTCTGTCATGACCCGTTTTCTCCGGAACGCGCGGTTTAAGCTAAATTTCATATCAAATAGTCTGGGTCTACTGTCCTTTGGAGCTGTGAAAAATAAAACTTCTAAGCCAACGCAATCAAAACATACAGCCGTTTTTGCTGCAAATTTTCGACACTCGCAAGGGAATCAAGACCTAAAGGTACTTCCCGTGAACTTAGAATCTTGAAATTTGGTACGAAACAACCTCTTTATAGCACACGTAAAGGAAAAATTGCGAAAAGCATAAATTTTTAGTTGCAACATATACTGTACCAACAGGTTTGGATACGGAACCCTCGGTGAGCGAGTCCGACTCGCACTTGGCCGGTTTTTATTATACTGAGAATTATCTGTTGCAGAATTAAAAAAAGCATTACTTTGAGTTATAGTTAATTCCAAAGAGCATTAAATCACAATATGATTATTACTGTTTTATCAAATATATTATCTACTGCTGTAATGATAAAGGTAAAAATTACATAGATCTCTGACTAGTATTGACGTAGCTTGCTTAATATTTAAAACGTCCTAAGGGAAATCTTTGTTGATTAGCTGGTTTCAAACGATTTATCGGCCAAGTGGGTCATGTTTCAAGTTTGTCGATAGTGCACCGCACATGCTAAAAATTTTCGCAAACTACTTACGAGATAGACGTTAGTATGTCGACTGCGGCGGTTGTCTTTCTCAACCGTTTTTTACCAGATCGGGTGAGAGTCAGGGAAGTAATCTGGGACCTCTTCTCTGTACCTTTATGATGAATGACGTGCCGAAAGTTGTAAATAACAAGTTTACTGATTGCCGACGAAGTTGATTCAGGGGAGGTGAAGTAGCAAGCGGTCTACCTTGAACTTTAGAATCATATGAATAGAGTCGCGAAAAGGTGCACAGAAAACAGGCTTTATTTGAATGCAAGCAAATGCTCAGTGTTATCTTTCAGCCAAGCACGCGCCTCACTCCTCTACCACTACAAAATGGTAGTGGTGGAGCAGTGGGGAGAGGCGAGATCCCAATACGGTGTGACAATAAAATTAAAGATATAAAAATACGTTTCACAGTAGATTTAAGATTTTAAAAATATAACAAATAGGTTTTCAAAAAAGCATGTTGTAACTTGGGATTCGTTATTCGTTACGCTAATAACTCTACCAACATTAAGGCACTGAAAGCGTTACACTCGGAATGATAGGTTATTATAAATTAGAGGTTCGTGAGATACTTCTCACGAACCAGGTCGGTTATTTATTTATTTAAAATATTACATGGTAAAATAAATAACCCAGCCATCCTACATGAGATTCTATTTTGTGTCCCAAGATACCGGGGCCGGCGGCGGCGTCCAGCGCTGTTTGTGTGCCACACGCACGCACTAATCTTTTGCACCACGTGCCAATGACTAGAGCTCTTAATACGTTCAACACAATGTCGGACCATACTGATCTGTTTACATGTTCACTGGGCGAATTCACAAGAAATTTGTATTAGTCTTTACGTTACCTTAGGGAAATATAAGATATTTTATTTGTTTGTTAGTATTTTAGTGGTTTGTTTGTTTTTTATTGATTGTGTGGAAGTGATTAGTATTAATCTTATGTAACTACATTATCGTATTGGGCTGAGAGCCTGTGAGGATAGTGAATAAAGGATGTAAATAAATAAATTCCTGCAACACTAGTGACAGAATGTTTATGTATGTATCTTCACGAACTGCGTGGATTNAAGCTGCCAAAATGACTCTGCCCTGCCTGATGGAAAGCATGAGCAGAATCCAAGAGTGGTGGTCACCATCCTCAATGCGAAAAAGAACAATGCAGCATGGTGACCCACACTATGGCGGCCTGGGGGGAAGGGGGATGGTGAGGGGGATAGGGGGCGTTGGATTGGTGTATGGGCCTCCGGTATCCTCACTCACTCCATGAAACACAGCGTAAGCGCTGTTTCACACCGGTTTTCTGTGAGGCCGTGGTATCACTCCGGTCGAGCCGGCCCATTCATGCCGAAGCGTGGCTCTCCCACGGTTAAACGACTTTATGATGAATGACGTGCCGAAAGTTGTAAATAACAAGTTTATTGATTGCCGACGAAGTTGATTCAGGGGAGGTGAAGTAGCAAGCGGTCTACCTTGAACTTTAGAATCATATGAATAGAGTCGCGAAAAGGTGCACAGAAAACAGGCTTTATTTGAATGCAAGCAAATGCTCAGTGTTATCTTTCAGCCTAGCACGCGCCCCACTCCTCTACCACTACTAAATGGTAGTGGTGGAGCAGTGGGGAGAGGCGAGATCCCAATACGGTGTGACAATAAATTTAAAGATCTAAAAATACATTTCACAGTAGATTTAAGATTTTAAAAATATAACAAATAGGTTTTCAAAAAAGCATGTTGTAACTTGGGATTCGTTATTCGTTACGCTAATAACTCTACCAACATTAAGGCATTGACAGTGTTATTCGCGGCTCTTGTAGAAAGAGACCTGGAGTGTAACGCTGTCATCTGGTCTCCACATGAAATGAAACAAAAACTTATGCTAGAGCAAATTCAAAATAAGTATATTTATATACTTATTCTGTATAGAAAATACATATAAATAGTATATAACAAACATAGTGAAACTTATTTTAATTGTATACATACGCCGTTGTGTGTGTGTGTGTGTGTATGTGTGCGCGCGTGAATGTGTGAGTATGTGTGCGTGTGAGTGTGCTATTTGTTAAATAAAAAACATTTTGGTGTAAAATAACCCATGTATTGTAAAAAGGCTAATGCAAAAAAAATGTTGCAACCAATGGGAGTAGAGCAACTATTGAAATATTTCAAAATATTATTATTTGTATTTTAATATTTTATGACTGCCTCTGTGGCACAGTGGTAGCGTATGTAACTGCTGTGCTTGAAGTCACGGGTTCGATTCCCGGGTCGTTATTATATAAGACTTTGTATTTGAAATCTTATGGAGTTTACCCGGGGTATCCACTACTGAAGCCTACCCTGTTCACATTCGGAATGATAGGTTATTATAAATTAGAGGTTCGTGAGAAGTAGGTCGGTTATTTATTTATTTAAGGTATTACATGGTAAAATAAATAACCCAGCCATCCTACATGAGATTCTATTTTGTGTCCCAATATACCGGGGCCGGCGGCGGCGTCCAGCGCTGTTTGTGTGCCACACGCACGCACTAATCTTTTGCACCACGTGCCAATGACTAGAGCTCTTAATACGTTCAACACAATGTCGGACCATACTGATCTGTTTACATGTTCACTGGGCGAATTCACAAGAAATTTGTATTAGTCTTTACGTTACCTTAGGGAAATATAAGATATTTTATTTGTTTGTTAGTATTTTAGTGGTTTGTTTGTTTTTTATTGATTGTGTGTAAGTGATTAGTATTAATCTTATGTAACTACATTATCGTTTTGGGCTGAGAGCCTGTGAGGATAGTGCATGTTTGTAAATAAATAAATTCCTGCAACACTAGTGACAGAAAGTCTATGTATGTATCTTCACGAACTACGTGGATTGATTTATAGTTGTAATTACTAAAATTTCATAAAATATGAATATAAAATATGGAGTTGCTAAATTTCACTTGATTGTATGTATTTTTTTGTTTTTTTACTTAGATTTGATGAAGGCTGTCTCACAAGAAAACTCATCAAGTGCAGGTGGTGAAGTCAAGACGGCAGAGCTGGTTATACTTTTAGATGGATTACGAGTTGACCCCTCAGTTCTTAGTCAGTCACATGAAGTACTTGGCGAAAGTGCCAACACTGGCAGTCCACTGAATGAGGGAGTACGTGCAAAATTGAGGCTAAGAAGCAATCCAGAAACCATAAGATCTATGGCCCGTTCCCAAACATTGAGAGTGAGTTTTAGTTAAAAGTGGTTTTTAATTAAGTATTTAAGTTTAGTCCATGCTCATTTCACGGTAAATTCGTGACTGACCTAGCCAGATCTGTGACCTATAAAAAAAACCTGTTCTCCCTAACTTGCATTGTAACTGGTTTTTAATCCTTTGTGATTCACACTGAACCACGAAAACACGAAACATAACACGAACACCTCAAAAAAAAATTAACTCAAATATTAATTGAAAATATTTAAAGCCAAAGTAGCTGGTGCAGTATTGAAAGCAGTGCTTACTAATAAGATTTATTTCGGCAGCCACCACCAGGACCGCCTCCTTTGAGCAACGGGACCGTTAATGCACCGCCCAATATACCCGGTCCGCCGATTGTCGGCCCTTCGACGTCACTTCCCGAAGGAGCTGCGGGTCCATCGCATGCCGACGCCAGCGCATCGGGACCGGCGGCGAGTGGCTCCGTTCAATTCACAAACACCGCAGAGGAACCGCTCCCTGCCGGATGGGAGATGAGATATGATGTTTACGGAAGAAGGTAGTTTCAGCAATATAATTATGTAAAAACCGCATCCGTTAACAAAAAAAAATAATCTCTGTGTGGTGACCGATTGATCTCCGCGTGATGACGGGTTATGGATACGGAGTGTCACCATACCTGTTCATCCTATGGGTATCGTAAGAGACGGCTAAAGGAGCAAACTACGCATGATAACATCACTGCTAAGGAGAACTTAGTCTCGCCAGCGTGGTATAGTAAGCCATAATCTTCTTTCTGAGAAGAGACCTGTCCAAGCGGGAGATTGTTAAAAGCCGTTGACGATAGATGTGATAAAATTCAGATACTACGTGGATCACAACACCCGGTCGACGTCGTGGGAGCGGCCGCAGCCGCTGCCCCCGGGCTGGGAGGTGCGGCGGGACGCGCGCGGGCGCGTGTACTACGTTGACCACAACACGCGCACCACCACGTGGCAGCGGCCCGACACCGAGCGCCTGGCGCGCTTCCAGCACTGGCGTGGCGAGCGTCGCCACGTGGCGCAGATGGCGCAAGGCAACCAGCGCTTCCTCTACCCGCACCCGCAGCCGCCGCACCCTCCCCACCCGCCGCAGCTCGCCCCCAGCCTGCCTGACGCCGACCAAGAACTCAACACTGGCGGTATGTCGTTCCATACCTACTCATAACGCCCACCCGTCTCTCTTTCACCACTTATCTTTCATAGACGCTTGTGCATACATTATGTAGTACTCGTTTGAATAATTGCACCGGTTTCTTAGACTCGAATATTTAAAGTTATTTAACTGCTCAAATACTGTATCAAATATAGATAATAATATGGAAAGCGACATATTGACGCATATAAGTTTATGATATAAAAATAAAAATGTCCAGTTGTAGGTAAAAGGGATCAGAATAAATGGATTTGAAACATCAATACAATAGGTTAATTAAGATACATCCATATACTTTTGGTCTAAATATGATTGTTCTAATAACTTTCATGAAACATTATCAATTTATCGTACTAAACATGTCACAATCTTATCTACATAATAGCGACTGCTTACGTAGACAAGAGTTAATGTTAATTATGATAAAAAGAGTACGATCAGATGAGGTAACGTTTTCTGTGTAATATGTAGAAGAATATTTGAAAGTCATGAATTAAATCGAACTTCTGAGCTATGTCGGTATATAGCTCGATTGTTTTTTATCTATTTGGCCCTAANGCAGCCGCCGCACCCTCCCCACCCGCCGCAGCTCGCCCCCAGCCTGCCTGACGCCGACCAAGAACTCAACACTGGCGGTATGTCGTTCCATACCTACTCATAACGCCCACCCGTCTCTCTTTCACCACTTATCTTTCATAGACGCTTGTGCATACATTATGTAGTACTCGTTTGAATAATTGCACCGGTTTCTTAGACTCGAATATTTAAAGTTATTTAACTGCTCAAATACTGTATCAAATATAGATAATAATATGGAAAGCGACATATTGACGCATATAAGTTTATGATATAAAAATAAAAATGTCCAGTTGTAGGTAAAAGGGATCAGAATAAATGGATTTGAAACATCAATACAATAGGTTAATTAAGATACATCCATATACTTTTGGTCTAAATATGATTGTTCTAATAACTTTCATGAAACATTATCAATTTATCGTACTAAACATGTCACAATCTTATCTACATAATAGCGACTGCTTACGTAGACAAGAGTTAATGTTAATTATGATAAAAAGAGTACGATCAGATGAGGTAACGTTTTCTGTGTAATATGTAGAAGAATATTTGAAAGTCATGAATTAAATCGAACTTCTGAGCTATGTCGGTATATAGCTCGATTGTTTTTTATCTATTTGGCCCTAATTTTGGCCGAAAAAGTTGAAGTGTTCCATGTCTACGCCTACACTATTTTAAAATCAAAATATTATGTACAATATTGTATAAAGTTACTATTGCTATTATATTGTTGAAAGATGATTAACGTTAAATAACTAGTGTAATAAATGTGTCACTACTCAAATAAACCACAGACACGATAAAACTTTAAAGTGATCCATTAATTTTTTTAATCCATTTCGAGACCGAGTAAAACTCCGTCTCTTCTTGTAAAAAATGTATTACAGAGTTGCAGTAACCTGTTACTTAATGAAAATGCATATCATTTTAATATTAATTAAAAATAATCTAGAATGAAAATTACAAAACACTTTCATCATCATCAACAGCTTTAAGGACTTAAACCTCTACTTCGAAAGTAGGTTTCGACCTACTGTCCCACAATAGTTATTTATGCAACTGTTGTATAATAAGGGGTATTAAAACACGAATGTGGGTTTATATGTTATATTTATCTTGACGAGTCTGAACATAGGCTCTCCCAACTTTAGTGTATGTACACTCGAAGTAACCAATAAGCAGGAAGAAACCAAAGAGGGATATCCAATACGCGTGCTTGGGGGTGTCATGCCACCATTTTGTTTATAAAAAAAGTTATTTAGCAATCTTATGCGCGAAGTTCGAACTCGTTAAGATACGTCGGACGTATAGTATATGGGGATAAAAGTATCACATGAGTGTTTTAATACCTAAATATGTACAGTTGCGTATATGACTTTATCCACGACCATGATATGAATCCTTTATAAAAGGTACTGAAACAGCAGGCTTAATGGCGGCCAACGAAACCATACTATGACAGGATGTTTTAAAGTTTGTAATAAGCAAGCTGTTTCAGAAATTTTTATAGGTGATTTATAGCATGGGTGTAGATAAAAACTTTATACTAGATATATATAGATAAAATACCTGTTTTCTTAATAGTTTATTTATATCGTACCTTCTTTACCGTTCTTAGTCTGGGAGTATTAATCTATACTCAGTAATGGAGTCAAGCAAAACGAAATATTTCTTTCCTGTACCTCGGTCCTTTGTATACAAATAAATAAAATTTAAGTTTCGACCCAAATTTTTTTGGTGTCTTTATATTTTTTATATTCATATACGTATAATCGTGAACAATGGTCGACGATTGTTTGTGTGCGTACGTCGAGGTGTATTTCATTTTGATACACTTCTATTTATTTTAAGGTTAGTGCTACAGGCAAAGTAATCAAAAAGATTAGTGCACGTGCTAATAGATGAAAGTAAACTTCCAGGCAATGGTGCGAACGCAGGAGGCAATGTTCCGTCATTCGCGGGCGCAGTTGCGTCGGGCAGCGCGGGCGGGGCGGNAAGTAAGTACCGTTTCGGAAGTTGCAGTGAGACTATCGCTACTCGCGTGTGAGGGTATGTCGAAGGGTGTAGGCTAAGAGGCGTGTGCGTGCGCAGGGGCAGGAGGTGAGCGCGCTGGAGGAGGCGCTGCCGGGCGGCTGGGAGATCCGCTTCACGGAGGACGGCACGCGCTACTTCGTGGACCACAACACGCGCAGCACGACGTTCCAGGACCCGCGGCCCGGAGCGCCCAAGGGTGCGCACGGAGCCTACGGCGTGCCGCGCGCCTACGAGCGCTCCTTTCGCTGGAAGCTCAGCCAGTTCCGCTACCTCTGCCAGAGCAACGCGCTGCCCAGCCACATCAAGGTCACGCTCTCCAGGCAGTCGCTCTTCGAGGACTCCTACCACCAGGTACGCGCTATTGAACCCGCTTATTTATTTATTGAAACTTAATGCACATTAAGTACGAAGGTGGACTTAGGAGGAATTCTCCACCAAAGTCAACCTTCAGGTGTTGCCAGAAATATGATGCGGTAGGTGCAAGGACTAAATATTTAATACGATAAATAGTAATTATGAAAATAATAGATAAACCTCAATCAGACATAACCATAACAACCGGGGCCGACCGATGTGACCTCCGAATCACGGATACGCTCAAAGTATGATGCCAGTGGTCATCCATCCAGGTACTGGCCGCGCCGTTGTTGCTTACCCTTGGTGATTGTTTCTAATCACCGAGTACAATTGGGCTATGAGCGCCTCGTGAAGTTGTAAAACACAATTTCGTCTATGTACATTGAAAACAATAAGCTATGAAAAGTAATTATGATAGAAAAATATGCTAAAATAATATATATATTTTTACAGATAATGAGGCTACCTGCATATGAGCTACGTAGACGACTGTACATAATATTCCGCGGCGAGGAGGGATTAGATTACGGAGGCGTCAGTCGAGAGTGGTTCTTCTTACTATCACATGAAGTGCTAAATCCTATGTACTGCTTGTTCGAGTACGCCAACAAAAATAACTACAGTTTGCAGATTAACCCGGCGAGTTACGTCAATCCAGACCATCTTCTGTATTTCAAGTTTATAGGACGATTTATTGCGATGGCATTGTACCACGGTAGATTTATTTATTCTGGTTTCACAATGCCTTTCTATAAGAGAATGTTGAACAAAAAACTTACTATGAAAGATATAGAATCAATCGATCCAGAATTCTATAACTCCTTAGTGTGGATCAAAGACAACAACATTGACGAGTGTGGTCTAGAAATGTGGTTTAGCGTCGACTTTGAAGTTTTAGGACAAGTTATACATCACGAATTGAAGCCATCCGGTGATAAAGAACGCGTTACTGAGGTACTTATTATATAAATAGTAACCTAATTGCGCTAAAGTTGGACGATATATCATTATTTATTAATTTATTGAAATTTCAGACTAATAAGGAACAGTATCTGCAGCTAGTCACTCAGTGGAGAATGACTCGAGGTATAGAAGAACAAACATCTGCGTTTTTGGATGGGTTTAACGAGGTAAGCATTTTGATATTGCTATTTTTGTATTCATTTTAAATGCAAATGATTTAATATTAGTATAAACCGAATGGTTTATTGCAAATATTACCTATTTGAAGATACTAAATGTTTCCATTATTGCAAGGTTGTACCATTGGAGTGGCTAAAATATTTTGATGAACGTGAACTGGAATTGATGCTCTGTGGAATGCAAGAGGTCGACGTGGACGATTGGCAACGAAACACTATTTACCGGCACTACACTCGTACCAGCAAGCAAGTTGCTTGGTTTTGGCAGGTTTGTATTTGCATAAATAATTTATTTGACAGAAAACGAAAAGATATTGAAAAAACTTAATACAAACAAATCGGCCCTAGTTTTAACAAAACGAACGAACTGTTTTCCTAAATATACCTGAAATAACTGTAATACTGTGAATTCAGAAATACATATTTGATGCAAAGTTTGGTACATTTATATACTATATTAACAGTAATTTATATTCGACGTTACTTATATCAAGAGGTATTCTTTTTTCGTGTAATGACTTAAGCAAAATATATTATAGCTTCAAAATGGTTCAGCGGTCAGTAATAAATACGTTGTAATTTCTTTTTAGTTTGTTCGACAAATGGACAACGAAAAGCGAGCAAGATTGCTTCAGTTTGTGACAGGGACGTGTCGTGTTCCTGTTGGCGGATTTGCTGAACTCATGGGGTCAAATGGACCACAGAGATTTTGCATTGAAAAGGTTTTTGCACATATCATTTTTAGTAATTACACATCATACGCGTGTTATTCGAATTCATTATTTGTCACTTTGATTATGGTAACTTGTCTATTTTTTTGGTAAATTAACCTTATCCACACTTAGATATTAATAAAACATTTCAATTATTATAAAAGAAATGCTAATGTTATATTAGCTCAGAAAGATAGCTCTTGTTGCACAATATATGATGTTATTGATAAGGACAACTGAATTCAGTGAATATTTAACATTACAGGTTGGAAAAGACACGTGGTTACCCCGTTCGCATACTTGCTTCAACCGACTCGATCTGCCGCCTTACAAGAGCTACGAGCAACTATGTGAAAAACTTAATTTTGCTATTGAAGAAACTGAAGGTTTTGGGCAGGAATAATTTATTTGTTATGTATTATTAGAATCACTAAAATAGCTATTGTAAATTATTATATCATGAATGCACCACCTCAGTGCGAGGAAATATACACCAATGGAATTGGTGCTGTCATAAAAGACCAACCAAATAATTATATGAATATATTTGTAATAAATAACTTCTATATGAATAAACTATGTAGATATTGTTAGTGTAATATGTTGAATGTTTAAGAAATATTTGTATGAACTTTATTTAAACAATGTCTCAAAGTTCATTAAATAATTTTTAAACAGACTTCTTTTAGTCTTTCACCAAATTGATATTTTATTTTTATTATGAGTATCCCCACTTTGCCAGATCACATATAAAAGGAAGGTCATGAGAACGCCTAGAAATGGAACCATCTATACAAGCCATCGAGACAATTGTGATTTTATATATTTTGCTAATCTTTCGCAAAGTTTTTAACTATCCCATTTTAATTTAAAGTCAGCATGGAATAAAATTTACACAGATTTATGATTTAAATCGCGTACACAGTAAAGTCTACAATTATATTACCAAGTCGCATTCAGCGCCTTCACGGCGTTCTCCTTTGGGACACTTGACCGTAGCCGAAAGTATGCGACAGGTGATCGGCTTTGTACGGTTATCGTCGTATTCGATGCGGTCTTTTTACTCCAATATTGTGCCGTGCCAATGCCGTGGCCAGGCGGTACCACTCATTAGGATGATTTCCACCGAACGGCTCGCATCGCATTAATATTAGATAGTGTTAATAATATTTAAAGTCTAAATTAGCAAAATGCGCCAAGCATTTTGACCGCGATATAGGATACTAATCGAATATATGCTGCGACGCGAGTTCAACTTCGCCCGGCTGTCGTTACTTTCGCTGAGATCTTTTCCGATTCGATGCGATGCGAACATCATAATTCACGTCCGACAAAGTAAAATTTAAATTTAATGAAAAATAAAAAGAATCATATTATGGCAATTAACTTTCAACGAACTTGGTCATCTTACGTATCCAATTTATTCTGGACGAATTTTTTTGATGGTCAGAACCTTTTTACATAAGTGCTCGTATATTACACATGCGACTCGTTAAACTATTTTGTTTTGAGATTATGGCATTAAGTAAAACCTAGCGGTACAGAGCCAGCTAAAGTCGCACTGGCCCATGAATTAAGCGACCTTGGTTAAAAAAAATCTGATCTAGTAACCAACCTTAGATTACTTAAGCAAGGGCGCAATTATTTTGAGCTTACACGTTATTCACACGTGTTTTGATTTACACAATGCAAATATGTAGTGAGTTCTTGTTTTGTAGTCGGTCTGATTCAGAGGTCAGGTATACCTACCTACTGAATTCGAAAGTTTCGTCCTCAGATAACATCCGTTCGATAGATAGATACTATGCGTGTGGTGGCGGGTTAAGAATACGGATTGTCCACACCCCTATTTATCTCGTTCATGTCTTAAGAGGCAACTAAGGGAAAAACTGCATAGGACAAGACAAGGTCACTGTAAAGACCAGCTTTAAACAAAGCCTATACAAACCCGCCTGCCCATACTAAAACCTCCTTCGTTTTATTATTTATATATATTTTTTTATGTCCTTGTGTTCAAATTACCGTAAACTATTGTCGGTAGAAAGCCTGATGAAATATAAATTACTTTATTGTTGTGTTTAGCATTATTAATAAAAAATCTTGAAATATTTCTTTTAAATTTTAAAACTTTGTACTTTCAACTTACATTTTATTTACCTATATATGATAAATGTTTCTGATACTGGCTTGGTCCACATGGATTTAATTTTGAAAACACAAAAATTTTATCACTAACTAGTTTAAAACATGTCGCCGAATATCAGAATTTGTGGTTCAAATGTTTTGTGGTTATAAGAGTTTTAGGTAGCTTATCAAGGGTAACTTATCCCCATTTGACCACGCTTATATCTCAATACGTTGAGAAAATATGCTTTCCATCAAATTTAGCCGGAGCTTAGTTTACAAGATAGGTAAGCATATTTTTTTATAAACTCTTCGATCTAGCTCAAGAGCTAGAGAATTCTTAAATAATATTTTATTAATTAATAAAATAAAACTTAAATAGCTTTAATTTTTTTACCTAAAATTGTAGATCAACGGTAGGAGCTTGTTGCAATATACTCTAGAATTAAATTCACCTTTACTTATTCCACTATTTTATTTAACATAAATAAAATGTAAACGCAAATAAATAAAAGAATACAAATGAATTAAATTTTAGAATGTACTGATCTATAAGTGTGTGTGTGGCATCATGTGTGTGCGGCAATGGGGCATTCGACAAATATATTCCATATTTGTCGAATGCCCCATTGCCGTTATCATGGCAGTGGTGTTATCATTAGTTAGGTTTTATTATGATTTGCTGCGAATATTTATAACTCAAGAATATAATGTCCTAGAATAACACATTTCTTTATGGGTACAAATTGTCATTCGACAATAAATAATGACTTCGTATTTCTAAGTGCCTCTGAATGTAAAATAAAATAAAGCATTCTGACCTGAGGGAATATTAAAAAGGTCATACTAAAAAATGAAATCAAGAAAGGAAATTGTTTTCTTTTCAACTTGTTTTTGTTTTTGCACAATTAAGACAATTTGACATTAGCAAACTTCTCCGCAATATCCATAGCTTCAATAAGACTGGCTGGTTTACTTCCCGAAGCTTGACCAGATTCGGATTTACCTCCACCTTTGCCGCCTATTACCGGCACAACCGATTGAATCCATTCGGATGCCAACAATCCTTTATCAATTGCGTTTTTAGGGACTGCAGCAAGACAAAATATTTTGTTCGTTTCATCATCTATGGAAAAGAACATGGCCGATGTGGATGGACAAAGTTGTTTCACTTGTTTTAAGGCATTGTCTAAAGCTTTCGTGTTGCCGAAAGCTTTTAACTCGGACACAATAACTTTACTATCTTTTTTCTGTTCACATATTTCTTTAGCCTTTTCTGTCACTTGACTGATAGTTACAGCCTTTGCAGCTCGTTCTTTGTCATCAAGTTGTTTTTTAAAGTTTTTAAGCAATGTTCTAAGTTCGTCTTTTTTCCAATACGATATTTGAGCTTGGGATATATCATTTGTAAGATCAACAATTTTCTTAACAACTTCTTTTTGATTTATGTTGTCACTTTGATCTTTAATCAAATTGGCAATATTATTGACTTCATTTTCTAATGTACTCAATTTATTTATGGCTTTCGTTGCGTCTGGTCCGGTTAGTGCTACAATTCTTCTAATTCCCTTAGCAATACCTTCTTCACTGACGATTACATAATCACCAATATGAGAAGTTTGATGTAAGTGAGATCCTCCACAAAATTCTACTGATGTTTCAAACCCAGCTGGACCATCTGGAGATTTTTCCAACTCTTCCACAGGTATTCCAACAGACACTACACGTACAGGATCAGGGTATTGTTCATCGAACATGGCCCTTAGTCCGTTTATTTTTTTAGCGTCAGCTAAACTCGTATGCTTAGCATACACTTTTTTATTTTTACTTATGATATCTTTGATTTGATCTTCAGTTTCTTTGATTTGTTTTGTGGACATTGGCCCCTTATTAGTGAAATCAAACCTAAGACGGTCTGGCATGACGAGAGAACCCCTTTGATCAGAATCATTTCCCAATACTTTTCGTAATATATTATTCAATACATGAGTGCCTGTATGATTATTCATAACAAGTTTTCGCCTTTCAGTATCTAGGTGTAAGTCCAATTTATCACCCACTTTTAGTGAGCCTTCAACTTTTCCAGTATGCAATACATATCCACCTTTCACTTGTACATTTTTTACCATAAATTCAACACTCTCGTCATCCGTTTTTACCATATACCCTTCGTCAAATATTTGCCCTCCTTGTTCGGCATAAAAATTAGTTCTATCGAGTATAATGCCACAATCTTGTCCGGAGTGTACTTCTGTAACAAATTCCTTGCCAAAGCGTAAAGCAACAATAGTTCCAGAACAAGGAGCAAATTCATAGATAGCATCTCTTTCAGTGGAAGACGCAACATAATTATATTTAGGAGAATCATCACTTGTAGGTATTCCAGTTTCTTGCAAATGAGAAATAGCATAAATATCTAAAGCCAACAAATCTTCTTGCCCTGCTGCTTTGCCCTGCGAAATCAATTGAGATTCTTTTTTCGCTTTTTCGTACCCCTCCATATCAATAGTAAGGCCCTTTTCTTCACACATTAAGTATGTTAGATCAATTGGAAAACCGTATGTATCATAAAGGCGCCAGGCAACATCACCTGGTATGACTGATCCATTTAACTTCTCTATAGTTCTATTCAACAAGTTTCTACCACGTGACAGTGTTTTCAAGAATTGCAATTCTTCTTCATTTATAAGCTGAACGAGTGATTCGGGATCTTTTGTGATTTCAGGAAAAACTTCCCCAAGTAATTCAACTACAACATGAACTAAAGATCCAAAAAAGCCTGGTTTGGCATTAAGTTTTTCAGATGCATAACGTACAGCACGCCTCAAAATTCTCCGTAGCACGTAACCTCTTCCCGTATTGTCTGGACAACCGCCGTCTGATAAGGCAATAGTCAATGTTCGAGCATGATCAGCTAAAACTCTATAGGCCATGTCAACACCATCAGCATCTTCGGAACCCACCTTACCAGAATAAGGTCTCATACCAGTACCTCTTTCAATAGCTTGGAAAATAGGCATGAAGAAATCCGTATCATAATTTGCCCTTTTATTTTGAATCACTGATACTAATCTCTCTAGACCCAAACCACAATCTATGTGTTTTTTTGGCAATAACTTCAAGGAACCATCCTTTTCTCGATTGTATTGAATAAACACTAAATTCCAAATCTCGAGAACGTCAGGATCATCCATATTGACAAGATGTGCTGCTTCGCGTCCTCCTATTCTGTCAAAATGCAGCTCTGAACATGGGCCACAAGGACCAGTCTCACCCATTTCCCAGAAATTATCCTTCATACTGCCAGGCAAAATGTGAGATTCAGGAATCCCTAGCTTCAACCAGATATCTCTACATTCTAAATCAGGTTCAAGACCCGAAGCTTCGTCACCACCAAAGTAAGTAACGTAAAGACGATCTCCGGGCAGTTTAAACACGTCCGTTAAGAGCTCCCAAGCCCATGAACATATTTCTTTTTTGAAGTAGTCACCAAATGACCAATTGCCCATCATTTCAAAGAATGTGTGATGATATACATCCTTTCCGACGTCATCGAGGTCGTTATGTTTACCCCCAGCCCTAATACATTTCTGAGTATTAACAACTCTAACATATTGCGCCATATCAGAGTTAGGATCAACACTTCCCAAAAATATAGGTTTAAATTGATTCATTCCTGCATTAGTAAATAGCAGTGTTGGGTCATCAAGAGGTATTGTAGACGATGAGTGAACATATTTATGCCCCTTCTTATTGATAAAAAAATCGATAAACGTTTTTCTGATTTCATTACCGGTCATTGTTGGTAAGTCCATTTTGTGTGTTGTATAGATCTGAAATTAAAAGAAAATAAAAATTACTTTTCTATATAAACGTTTAGACAGAGACACAAACATTTAACAGAAACCAAAATTAAATTTACATAATTATATTGTCTCTAAATTTGCGTAGTCTTTGGATGAAGAAATTATTTATTTCACACCGAAAACGTAGGGAGAAGAACCCTATCGACAATGCGATGGGTTGGGTGCGCATTTGTTCACATAACTTTTAAATCCTATTGATGTTCTCCTAGCTAGTTTCGGCCAGCAGGATGTTATAGAGCTGAAGCGTGTGCGCAAACACAGGTGCCCATTCTGTTCCCTCACTCTCATAATTCGATGGGATGGTTATTTAACACGATGGGGTAGAAATCAGGCGAAGAACCGACGGCTTTACCTGAGGAGTTTCTGAGGCACGGGGCCTAAGAACTCAATTTGAAATTTCTATAATCAGAAAAACAATAACACAATTTGGTCGAACAAGGGATTCTAACCTGAAAACCAAACCATAATCCGCATAAATCAACAAGGCAGGTAAGTCCTATTATCAGAGGTTTGAAAATGTTTCTCATACCATTTTAATTCATAACGATCACTCTTTATAAAATATGTAATAATAATAATCGAAAAACATAATTAACGGTATTCATAATACCACTGGTTATAATCCTGGTTTATACTAATATTTTATTTCATATACACAAATGGTCTAAAGTTAAAAATACATAAATTCGAATTATATTATTGTTTATTTTTGTATAATTTTTGATCAGAAGTGCAAATGAAAAATACATTTATTGCTGTACCCCAGGACTAAGGTGTATAAACAAAAATGTAAAAAAAAAACAAATGACCATGTACAACTACAAAAACATTACAGTAATAATCCTTGCTCATGGGGATTTTGAATATTAATTGTTCGAGATCAATTAATAGGTTCCTAAGTTAGTAAAAAAATCCAAAATCCAGATTCTTTCGAATCTGATTAGAGTTTTTATTAACAATAATAAGTAACCTCATTATTTAGGTAAGAACAGAGTTGTGTAGAAGTTAAAACCACAGACTGTGAAGTAATAAAACACTGTTTATCAAATGACAGTTTATTTCGTTTAAAATACTTTAGGTAAGTGTTAACACATATATTTTCCTACAAGATTAGCCCATTCGGTTCTAAATACTCGATTCAGGTTACGCACGTGAGTCTAGAAACCTCCTAATGCCAAAATCTTGCTAATACAATTCTTGATCAATCCATTAATTGATATGATGATGTATGTTGCTGAATGCCTCCTTAACAATCTAGACTGCCATTTTAATAACTGCATTATGTGAATTTTCAATCTTCACAAGTATGACCACATGTCTGCTTTACATTCTCAATTGAATTGGTTACCCATATGCTAACACTGCGGCCAGTGAGCTCTGACCCCTTCGTTCTAATCTCACCTCCCCTTCCTATCCAACTTACTTTGATCTCCATTTCCTATCCTTCAATTGTAACAAATCTTCTCTCATAAAATAATCTGACACCTTCACAAAATTCTGACTTCGTGAACTCTTTGTTCTTTATTCAAGCAGTCCTACTCTGGAATGCGCTCCGCTTGAATGCAGGATGTCCACTTCAGGATGTTCATGTTTAAAAAGTACATGACCTTATCAATGACATGACAGAGTCATAGAAACGATAGCTTACCACCACATTCCCTAATACTCGAGGGGTATGAATATAAAGTAAATATTTTATAATTAGTTTTCGCTTATGTATGTATTTGTATATCGTTTAAGTATTTTTTGTATTTATATATAAATTTATGTATGTAATGCATTTTTAGTTGTTAAGTATGTAACTTATCTGCATGTGCTCATAAAATTTCTACATCTCCCAAAGGTTGACTGGTAGAGAATGCCTTGGGCATTAAGTATGCCAATGCACAAAAGTGCATTAAGTTATAAATAAATGCCTACATTACCCAAAAAAATTATATTCATTTACAACAGCAAATTCTGCAAATAGCATATACAGGAACCATGAATTAAGAGTTATTATTTATAAAATGTTAAAATTGGAATGATTCAGATACATTTCTTTTTAACCAATTTTATTTTATTTAGAATGGGAAAAATTACCAATTCCAATGATTTACATGATCTTCAGTATTGTACCCTAACACTGAAGATCATATAAATCATTGGAATTTGTAAATTTTCCCATTCATAATATTCATATATTATATTTCCTATTCATACTTGCTCTAAGTAGTAAGTATTGCTAATAAATAAAAAAGGTAAGTACTGTTAGTAAATTATTCATTGTTTTTTTAAAAGGAAAAGGGGGAGATTACATTGTTGTACATCAGTTAATTTAATTTTATAAACATATGTTTGCAATACATTACACTTTAAAAAGAGTAAGAGACTAAGACATCAAAATGTTGCAAAATCATGATATAATTACATCATGTACTTTATCAACGAAAGTAGTTTAAATCAGTGGTATGTAGATCAATCTAATAAAAAAGTTGCATTAAAATGCAATACCTTTATAGAGATATGATGCACCTTTCACTTCATAATTGAACTCATATTTACGATACAATACTCCAGAATAGTTTACAATAAAATGATTTAAATAACTATCTACACAATATGAATCCATATGGAATGAAGGGTTGTAAAATACATTTTGAAAGAAAATTTACAAATAGCCTCTAACAGAATATATCAGAACTTTATTAACAACAAACGGATTTTATAATTATACTTACAGCTTAAGAAATACAGAAATCGAAGTTTAATTCGTAATAGAATATTGTCACCGCATGAACTCCTGCCTGCAAGCACGACAAAAGGAAATTAAGAAGTTGTCTTGTCAACGTCAACGATAAACAGTCATTTGGCAGACGTCAAAAAGAAGTTATAGTTACCAAGCTCTAAAAACCCAAAAAAGGAAATATTACTTGTTTACAGATAGCAATAAAAAATATCCTTATGAAATGAAGATTCACTCAGTCTCTCTCAGAATGATAGTGGTTTTAGTTTATTATTATTAATTTTTAACATGTTAAAAGTTTGGGGGTTTCAATTTGAGCCTCTCCATCATCATCATCATCATAGATTGATACTTTGTGTCAAACACTAGTTACTAGAGATGTTAAGATTGTAAACTAAAACTCATTTATCATATTATAGAGAAAGATTTATTACATATATAAGTACCATATTATCGTGTGGTTTACAAACACGATACTTGATTCGATTATTATACGTAGTTTATTTTAATAAATATGCACCTGAAACTACTTCGTTTCAAATGTGATTGAGTGTTGTGACATTTATACTTGAATCTGAGATTCTGTGGGAGACCCAGACTTTCACATAATTGACTCAATTAACAGAATGTGCATCATTCTCCTCGCAGAAAACCGTTGTTAAGTTACTTACAAATTAATGTACTTTCTTTTTCTTTCACCGACTGGGTTATGACTCACTTTTATTGATCGTTACATTTTGCATTGGTGATGTAAGAGAATTTTGTTTACGCATCGTAAAGAGACGTAACGACTTTCAATCTGCACCATTTTGATTTCGCTGCCCTTTCCAATAGTCACTATATTTGCTTTATATCCCGTATTTAATAACTCTTCGCATGTGCTGTGACGCTTGAGATAGCGACAAAGAAAATGAGCTTTGTCACCTTAGTGCTTGAGCCCAACCTTCCCTTAATTATTTAGTGGTTATCGAAGGGTGACAGGGTACTTGGAAATCTAAGTTGCCGGGGGTAATAAGCGGTGCTAGTCGCTTCTCATCAAGTGACCTGTCTGGTTGTTTGCTACATTTTTTTATCAAAAATGGTTTTGTCTTGTCATTTAAAGGATATTAATGCAACTGTTAAACAGTGATCTTTTTCATAGAGTATAAGCTAAGAAGGTAGCAAAAAAAAATCTTTTCGCAATTTTCATAAAATCAAGTTTAACGAGCATCTGATAACAAATAATTGCGTTTTTACTCATTACGTCTCTATTAACGTCAAAAATGTCACGCATGAAGTTTTAACGTAATATCAATGTACTCTGTGGATAGATCTCTAAACTGCAAGAGGCAAGAACGTTTCCATTAAAAGTTGTTGTCCATTTAAAAAAATACGAATAATGTCAAAAAGTTCATTCGGCCCTTATTTTAGAGTTTTATATTAAAATGGCGCTATTTGGCCCTTTGTCTAAATATAAGAGAATTTTAAATAGGGAAACCGCTAAGATATTGTGTGGTTATTTACAAAATTGTACATATGTTGATAGTTTGTGTAAACAACAACATGATAGCAATGCGTTGCAAACTGTATCTGAAGATCTATCTGGAGTTACGCCTTTTTTTCCAAATACTTTCAACTTAGCAGCCTATGTAAATAACTCCGATACTTTAAAAAATTTAGTTAACCTTAATGTTAACCTAAGTAACATTGAAAAGAAGCCTTATGTGGTGGAAAAGATTCTAAGACTGGATTTTGACAAAGATATGAAACAGCACATAATATTTCTAAATGATTTTGTGGGATTGGATGAAATTGGAAAATTTCTAACAAAAAATCCATTGATATTGTGTGAACCTTTGCAAGATCTTCAAGTAAGAGTAAATTACCTTGAGTCCAAGGGATTTAAATGCGATCAAGTTAAGAGAATTATAACGGCAAACCCATTTTGGTTAAATTTTAGGTAAACAGTTATTGTAAAACTAGTTCTTCTACACTATTAGCAATTTGTCGAACATTTTCGTAGTATATATATCTTTTTATATTATTTAAATGCAATTGAGAATATATAAAATTTCTTTATTTGCAGTACAGTCAGAATTGATAGAAGACTTGGATACTATCAAAGTAACTTGAGTTTGTGTGGAAATGAAGTTAGGTATTTGGCTACCAAACAGCCAAAATTGATAACATATAATTTACATCATGTCAGAACTAATATGTTTGCTATAAAGGAAGAGATGGGCTTTGAAGATCATGAACTTAAAAATCTGGTTTTAAATAAACCTGTACTTCTTATGTTGAGTAAGTATTTTAATATATATATTTTTTTATGTGCACATGTGGCACCTCTAGTGTTGTGGGTGTCTGTGGACGGCGGTAATCGCTTACCATCATAGTTTGCCACCTATAACATTAAAAAAAGAAAAAAGGTTTAATATTTTTATTCAAATCATTGATACAAAATTTTTATAAATTTGATTGCAAATAAGGCATCCTGTTTCCATGCTGTATATTAACTTGATATAAATAATATTTGGTAAGTTATCAGTGTATCAGATATTATGTAATTATTTTTAATTGTTTGAAAATTTTAATGCCTTATTTAGAATCTGCTTAGCACTTTAAAAACTAATTTAAAATTTGTTTACAGATCAAAAGAACCTAATACACAGATTCAATTTTATTCACAATGTTATGAAGATACCACACAAAACTATTTTGGAGGAGCCAGGAATATTACTTTGTAGAAATTTTAAAGTGAGACAACGACATTTATTTTTAAATGAATTGGGACGCTCTCAATATGATCCAACTAAAGAGAATTATGTCCCAATCAGGGCTTTGTTTGAAAATTCTGATACAGAATTTTGTAGGCAATTTGCAAAGTGTAGTGTCAATGATTTCAATCTATTTTTAAAAACTCTATGATTTATCCAGATTTTCCCAATAACATCTTGTTCTGGAAAGCATTCAAGGAATGGTATAGAAGGGCATCTAATATTCCTGCAACAGTGAATACTCCACCTATGATTGCACAAATATTAGTTGCCAGATGACCAATTGACCTGGAATAAAAAGAAACATTAACGCTTACTGTAACAATAACAACAGATAGTAATGCCAACAGGAAATGAAATATTAAATTGTAGAAACCTTAGAAGAATATTAGTTTTCTATAGTTTGAGTCGAATAAAATTGTTGCTCAATACTGAGGGGCATGGTAATTTAAGATTCATTCACACAGATCTGGTTGAAAAGAATACATTATAACATTTGAAAAGTTTTGGGTCATTGAAATCATGTTTTTTTTAAAATTTTATTTAAATGAAAATGAGGTGTTTATTAGAACTATCTGTTTTGTGTGACAAAAAGAGCATCGTCTGGTTTCTTTGAGTCAGTCAGTGTGAATGGAGCCTTACAGGTCCCTAGTGCAGTTACCAGTTTAATGCACAGTACAAGATTTGAAAATGGGATCTAATGACTTTAACATAATCTCATGTTATGTTCAAATGTAAAACTACTTTTCTAACATACAGAGTTGCTATTTGTAAAATAAATAAATTATATTTTGCATTTGTTTTTTTTTTTACAACATTAGAGGTCAGTATTATGATCTCAGATCTAAGGAGTTAGTAACTAACCCACAAGAAAACCATCAGCATTAACACAAAATCACAACAAATGACTTTTTGTTAAGGTAAATAATTTTCCCAAAGGGTAAGTTTTAAATGCAAATAGTTAAATAGGGTAGATGACCTTGTTAAATTATTACTTTCATTATTGGTCAAAACGACAACTTATTATGAAAAATGTACTTAATAAAAAAACATTTGTGACATCATAGTTTAAGATTACTCAATTGGGTAATATATTTTTATGTTTATTTGATTAAAATTGGTAATAGAAATAATGTAAAGCTGTAATAATTATATTTGCCGAGATATTTTGTTATATTCGTTTTAATGAAGGAGACATCAGTATTTATTTACGATACAGTCATCTACCCTATTGTGATGTTGCAAGAATACACTGAAGAAAAATATTATCGACAAGAACATTTAACCACATGGATGCATGCAAATCAGCAATAGCCCTCTTATTTATTGTAATAAATAAATTTAATGTAATATATTCTGCATAAATTTACGTTACCTTTCCTTTTCAGTGTATTTGACCATTATAGGCGAAATTTCATAACTGAAAAATGAACCAGGCATTCCTATTTCTGCGTTGATATTTGAAAGAGCTTTTTGATGTCTCGTAACGGAAAATTGATTGGTGTGTAAAATACTCTTATCTAACTTAACGTACATTGTAGGAACAATTTTCAAGTAATATTGGAACATTACAGAACCTGAAAAAAAAAACTTTGAAAGTCTCATGACAATATACTTATTTGATTTTTTTTCTTTATTAGCGTATAAACAGAACGGACTTTTTTTATTTTAAAGGACCATCTAGGTACAGTTCTCGTGTTGCTCACAGACTCGGCAACTATCTAAGCAATTTTCTCGTTTTTTGTGTGTTTTGGTGGCATATAGGCACGCCAGTTAGGATAGTTAACTTCACAATTAGACCAATAGGAGCCGTCACTGATTGAAAGAAAGAAAACTTAAACAACGCCACCATACCATACACTATACATACTCTAATGGTTAAATAACCAGTAATTTTAAAGGTATGATTTTAACATTATCTCTGCTATTGCAAAGGCAAATGGCTCATATTTATTTAAAAGATACATATATAATATCACTCTTTAAGTTCATTAGGCTGCGGCAGTTACATTGGGTTATCGTGGATGTATTATAATAATAATAATTATTTTCAGACATCTAACACACAACGCCATCTAGTTCCCAAACTAAGCAGAGCTTGTATTATGGGTACTAAACAACTGATATCAATACATATATACTTTTTTTTGTAAATACATACATATCATACATAGAAAACGCCCAAACTCCGAAACATACATTTGTAGATCATACAAACATTTGATCCGACCCGGGAATCGAACCCGAGACCTCAAGAACAGCAGTCGCATACGCTACCGCTGCGCCACTGAGGCTGTATTGTCTATTATGAATGGGCGGAGAAACTTGACTAAAGACGGGGCAGCGTTGGACGGTGATATGTTGAAATGTTAAATATTATAAAAGCTGCAATAAATTCATTTATTGAAAACGATGTGTTCTGTTCATCTTTACTATGAATATTAGAAAGAGCACAGCGATTGATAGGTTTGGTATCACAGAATCTTTAATAATGACATTGTGAGCCTCTTTATTGTAACCCTGGACAGTTTCTAGAAGAGATCGTGGCTTGAAAAAAACAGTTTTCTTATAACTAGTCAAGGTAAACAATTCTATTAAGAACAGGAAATGAAGGTAAATAAGCAAAATTTTTGGAAGGAGACGATAGAAATGTAACAGCATAGAAGTTAGTTACTGGGGGATTTAATTTAGAGGCTTCAGAATATGACACAGAATTCTGTGCCATATAAGTCTTTATTTGTTTTTGTCTGAAAAATTCTGGACAGCAATTATTAGTTGCATAGTGGGATCCAGAGCAGACAGCAAGATTTTTTTTTTTTTTTTTTTTATATATAATCTGCCAAAATGACTCTGCCTTGCCTGATGGAAAGCATGAGCAGAATCCAAGAGTGGTGGTCACCATCCTCAATGCGAAAAAGAACAATGCAGCATGGCGACCCACACTATGGCGGCCTGGGGGGAAAGGGGATGGTGAGGGGGATAGGGGGCGTTGGATTAGGGTATGGGCCTCCGGTATCCTCACTCACTCGATGAAACACAGCGTAAGCGCTGTTTCACACCGGTTTTCTGTAAGGCCGTGGTATCACTCCGGTCGAGCCGGCCCATTCATGCCGAAGCGTGGCTCTCCCACGGTACAAAATGCACTTTCTTCCTCTCTTTCGCAGTTATCTCTAGAATGACCTTGACCACATTTATAACAAGGTTTAGACTGCACTTCAGCTTAGTGGCTCCAAAAAGACAATTAAAACATTGGATAGTTAGAAAGATATATAAATCCTCTGGTATGTTAAGACATAAAAAATCTTTTGGGTAAAATCTACCTAAAAAATGTTAAAACTATGGATTGTGATGGTTTCCACACTGCTGCGCCGTCAAAAAAGGTTTTAAAATTAAGTCATGTTACTTTTAGAATAGGGCCACTTATACTGAAATATTTTCAGTTACTACCTCTGGACCATTCCGCAGGAACAGCAGGCAGATATCACATTCTAGTCACGTTAAAAAAAATTTAAAGGCTTCACAATTATAGGTATCACGAATATTCTTCTTCTTTTGATGACATGGCAATCAGCAGGATCAGTTATTTCTGCCAATGTCAAGTATTTCGAGTCTTCAATTCTAAGTCTTCGAGTCTTCAAGTCTTCGTCGTGATGGAGTTAATGATAAAAATTATAAAAAATGTGGATGACATGAAATAGGGAACTAATTTTCTTATATTGACTAAATTCACAAAATAAGACTGTTAACGTGTTCGGGTTTTGAAGTCTCAAATACGAAGTTTTTTAAAAAGTATAATTTAAGCGACATAATACTGACATTATAAAATATTTAGAATTTCAATAGACTTTGATTGGATTTTAAAACTAACTATCTGGCCTTCTAGTTTCAATTGATTCGGACAATCGGGATCGTACTGTACATTTATGAGAATCTGGACAAAAAATAAACCAATCGGTCACTTTACCCAAAAGACTTGGATCTAATTATAACACTGTCCGTTGTCAATGTCATATCAAGACAAACAAATGTCAAAATTGTCATTTAAAAAAAAGATTTTGAGCTAAATAAGCAAGACTCGATAAACTAAATTTAGGGTTTTAAAAAGAGCGTAATTGAAATGCCTGTTCCAGGAGGTGTATATCAAGGTCAAGGACCATCTTGTTTTGACAAAATGAAAATGGGTTTTATGATAGGATTTTGTGTAGGAATGGCTAGCGGTGGCCTATTTGGTGGCTTTACTGCTTTGAGGTTAGTTTATGTCCGAGTTTCAGTTTTTAATTTACCGGTTTTACAAAGTAACAATCTTCTTATTATTATTTTAATTACAGATATGGAGCTCGAGGAAGAGAATTAGTGCATTCTGTGGGTAAAGTTATGCTTCAAGGTGGAGGAACCTTTGGCACATTTATGGCTATCGGCACGGGAATACGTTGTTGATAGTACATCTCACATCCGCCGTTTTGTAAATGTATAATATACGTTGAGTATATAAACCTCTAGTGCTTAGTTTAAACATTGTTTACCTTAATGATTACAGTGCTATTATGTACCATTTAGTTAAATATATGTCAAAAGCACTTTTGGCATTGTTAGGGACTTTGTTGAGTTATTAAAAAACCTGTTGTGAAAAGCTGCAATCATTGTTTTTTAATGATAGACAACAATTGTCAAACATTCTAATTTGATATTTTAGTTAAATATACGAAGGTGGAAGTCTGAAATGCACACTAGCAGCAGTGTCGCAGTTCAAATCAGTATGTTCAGATAAGAATCAGACAAAAATAAATATACAGAAAATAGTCTCTTATTTATCTATTATTGTCTGTTTGGTATTTATTGTTCTATCAAACTTAACAGTAGGTTACTATAAAACTTAATAGTGAATAAAATAGAATAACTTTTTCAATCAATTGATTTATTCTCAATTTACTTGTTGCATTTGATAAAAGATGAACTAAGCAAAGGCATGGCTTTCAACAAGATTAAAGGTTTATATAAGTAGTAGTGTTAAAATGTATTGCCAGGGTTTCCATTCATAGGTAATTCTTTAAAAATTAAGACCTTTGTAGATAGTATAAATTCATTGCAATGTGATAGTTTGAAAGTTACTTGGATGTCTTATTATGTAAAATTGTTTGTTTCTCAATAAACTTACAAGTTTCCAGTATGTGTAGTTTATGCTTTGACTCTCTCTGTCTATCTAGTACTTAGATTTGCAACTTTCTATTATTAACAAAAAAAAGTCGAATAAGCTATATCCCATCTATGAAAAACCTTCTGGCAATATGCTATGACTGGTTATGAGATTTAAACTGTTTTTTAAGTGAAATATCCTAATTATTTTCATATATTTATTATACTTTTAGAGCTGCGCTAAAATAATTTTAATTCAGCCCATAAAGTTGTTACAGCTGCATTAACAAAATGCATTCCTACATGTTCTAAGAACGCCATGCTCAAAGTCTACTTATTATTAACATTTTATTGACAGGTCAAGAAAATTGTATGCAACTGATTTTGATTTCAAAAATATTTTAATGTGCTATCTTGTTGACAATAATGACAACTCATTTGTTATCCAAATAGATACCTACATATACTTCATCGTAATTTAAAAACTACATTAACTTATTATCCCCATGTTGTAAAAATCTGGGAATTTGAAATGTAATTATCAGTGATATTATCGGCCAAATATACAATTGAAATCCAATGCCTACCATGAGATATGCCAGTCGGTGCAAAGTCCCATACATACCTACCATTGTCCCATATGTCTGAACTTCTTCATTTAAATTAGTTCAGTAGTTTAGGCACTACAGTGGAACATTCAAACATACATAGACTGTCAAACTTTTAACTGTCGTTTTGGCTTTGCCAGTCAGAAAAAAAATTACACTGAGACAGTTTTTACACTTATGAGGTGTCACCATGACTATTTATCCTATTGATGTCCATAAAAGGTGACTAACGGAGCAAACTTTAACAAAATCACTGCACAAGGACGAAAACTTGATACAAACTATAGTAACCCATAATGCCAGTGTGGGATAGAAGGCCAAAACCTCTTTTTTAAGGAACTGTCTATTAAAGGAGCAGTGAATTACTAGGGATGGGTAACACTTTATTATGTTGAGACATAAAGAGGCCTATGTCACAGTGATAGACGTCTTTTGGCTAAGATAATGATGATCTGTGCTTACCTTCTTTGGCAATACCTTGAGTTCCATCTAGGGGTGCTGTATTAGCCCCATCAATGTCATTCCCAAAGGATAAGTGTTTAATGTAGTGGGTAGTATTGAACACTGAGGATGGATATGGCTGGACATCATGAACATGTACATGATTTACGGTAAAACTTTTTCCTGGAGCTATGTGGAAGCTTCCACTAACCTAAAAGTGAAAAATATGTGAAATTTACATTATATGAAATAATAGTTTCAAGAAGATCTATTGTACTGATATGGCTCTTAAGCTATAGAGTAGCTAATTGTTGAATTTTGAAGTTTTCTAAAATAATAAAGATTTTTGTAGTGTGTGACATTGAAACATTGCAACAAACATTGAGATTTGACTAGTTAGCTAATATGTATGTCCAGTGTAGTGTAATAGGACAAAAACTCTTTTCAAAAAGTACTTTAAGGTTTGTAATCACATTCCATTAAATATGGTTACATCTGCCATACATAAAGGTATAAAATAAAGACGCGACTGAAAAAATATGTAGATATTTTTAAAAATTATAAATATAAATTTACAAAAATGAGATTTCAATTTTTATGATTTTCATAGAACAAGTATCACATATTTAAGACGACTTTAACTACATCTTCTAAGTCACTTAGACTACAGAAGAAATATACATACCTACATACTCTTGGAAAATAATCATATTATCTGTCTTCTGGTGCAATTGGGTAATAAAGATAATTTGTAAATATTGAAAAAGTATTATGCTAATAATTAAACTTATACAATTTAGGTAAAATTAAATTATAGTTTGCAAATTGTGGTTGGTAAAAACTATCTGCCCACCTCTGATGAATAAAGAGATGAAAATGAAGAGAAGATATGAGCTGGTGCAAAAAGTATATACCTAATGCACAGTTACTTAGGCGGAATATTGTAACTGGTGTGATAAACTAACTCACTAGAAATCATTAGATTTTGTTATGATTACAGTCAATGTGTATATACATACCCTGTTAACTTCCATGAATCCATATATTTGACAACCTTCTTTTAAAGCATTATTTGTTTTTTCAATAGATTCATCATTTTTACATTGCTCTATGGTAGTTAAATCAGGAAGAGCCCACCTTTTTAATCTATATGCTTCTTTCACTTCTTCACATGTATTACAACACCTAAGAAATAAAACTTAATACTTAACGATTGTGAATTTGTTGTGAAAGAAAATAAAAGTATATGCCATTTTACGAAGTAGCTAAAAAACATTGATCCATATAAACATGAGCAACAAAAATATAAAATAGAAAGATGTTTGTTGTTAATTAAGTTCTAGTAGAATATTTTTTTTTATGTCATACAACCAACGCAATTGTTGGAAGTATTTGTTTTTTATAGCCAACTTACTGAGATTCATTAATAGCTGCTCCATAACAACTCCCGCATGTTATAATTGCAACGTCAGAAATATTTTGTTTTATCTGAAAGAATACATTACTTTCATTTTAAGGCATTGATGATTCAGATAGTATCTAAACTTGATATTATAAATCACGGGTGCTCACTATTATCAAACAAATTCAGTCTATAAGAAAAGCTAAAGACTTCAAATAAAATTTATTCAAGACGAGTGTTTACAACCACAGAAAAGTATTATGCTATACTAATATTATAAATTGGCCAGTTTGATTACATGCATGGTTGTGTATTTCTAAATCATTCCAGAATGATGTATAGAATTGTATGAAATTTGGTACTTTTATAATCTAGAATAGAACATAAGCTATTATTTATTCTGAAATTTAATGTTCATGACTGAATTCATGATGCCTGCAATTTATATCACTCATGATTTTTGATTATAGCCTTACTGTAGATGACACAGCAATTTCTTCTTTAGTAGGTTCTTCTATTGGATTGCCATCTAGATCAAGTCTTCTTTTGTAGACATTTTGATGCATTTGCAAATGCTGTTCACCAGATGTGTCCATTGCATCTAGAACTAAATCTGAAATTAAAATTTAACTCTTTAGTTAAGGGTTTTACTTTTCAAGTTTATGTTTAAGTGTTTCTTTTTTAGAAAACCTCAAACTGTGGGAGATCTCAAAGGTACACTATGACCTACTCTGATTTCAGTATGATCAGGTGGGCTCAACTAAGGCGGTACTACCCTCTCACAGAAAACCAATACCACACCATAGTCACTTTAGCAGTAAAAAAAGCTTTGTAACAATTGTTTTTCAACACAATTCATATTTATAAATCTTATAGTACTTGGTGGATAATATATCAAAACACTAAAAGAATATATACCAGCGGCTAATGAGTATAATTTTAATAACATACAGCACTAACAATGTCTGTTTTACATCATCATACCACTATTTTGAAAACCCATATAAGCATCCATGGTAGATAATTTCAACTCCCATCTAACAAAAAGAATGTCCTTAACACCCGAGTTATGATATGTAATACACAAGGCTTGAAGGGATCAATTAGGTGATAACATAGTGACTTTCTATTGTATTCATTTGCTCAATAATTCCCTGACACTTCTAGCTGGTTTTGTAAGGGTACATATTCTTTAAAAACCACTCGGGATGGCTAGGTTGGTGTATGTTTCGAATTTGGTTCCTTAGTTGGCTCTTAAGATATTAATGGGATGAATAGGAGGTATCTCGTACAGCTAAAAATCATGCTTAATAATAATTAACACGTGTTAAGTAACATAGTTTTAATAACTGAAAATGGTATCTGGAAATATTATATGATAACATTAATAAACACTTAAGATCTATAATACTTACAACTACATGATATCTTAGGTACAGTTATATCCAAATTAATTCTCAGTTTTTGACCTCTAGACGTGTCCACAAAAAGTTCTTCGGAAATGTTGGGTGACATGTATGTGTACAATTCCGAGAGGAACAACAAAATAATAATGAGACCACCACTAACAGTAACTAAAATAAAAAATAATAAAGTTAAAATTCACTGGAGATATTGAAACATTACAAATAATTCTAAAGCGGTAATTTACTTGCAGCGCCGGTAGTGGTTTTTATCCTAAAATCCTCCAATGTTTTGGCATAAGCATCTAGTTGTCTAAATTTGTCAATAAATCGGGACGACATATTGTCATAAGTTAAACACTAATTGCTGAAATAATAAAATTCGTTTGTTTTTTACGTAGTAAAATGCAACAATAACAACATTTACAACATCAGTCACCGGCCAGACGCCTTTTCGGTTAATTTGACTTTGTCATAATTGTCAATTTTTTGTCAAAGTTTTTGACAGTCTCTGCACGTGTAATATTCTGATTTGACGATGTTTTAAAAGCAACGTTTCTTGGATTAATCATCCGTTTTAGTTTTTTTTTAATACAATCGTTTTCTACCTTAGATCTATCTGTAAGTTCAGGTAATTGGTATTTTGGAAGTTATACTTCTTTTGGCACGTTAGGAAAGAATAATGAGAATAAATTTTTACGATGAGCGCGTAAACCGTCATAAAAAAATCGACACCCTGACGTTTGCTATGATCAACATTTTAGTTTTCAAATTTTTATATTGTTACGCCGAAGTATAACTCTAACTCGTGTACATAAGATGTTTGACCAACGCTCTGAAATGGCAACACCTAAATTGTGATACGCCTTTTGAATTTTGAAGTGCAAATTATTAATTAATTAGAGCATAAAATTGCAACAGCCAACAATCTATAGAATCGATAAAAACCACAAGTTCCAAATCTAGAGTCTAATTTCAAAAATTTTAAGACATTGTAATACAATGAAAATTGCTGTTTCTTTTATTTCGAAATGTATATTTCACAGCTGTTCCTTTTACTCTTATTAATATTTGATGTAGCAAAATTTCCTTCTCCCTTACCTTACTTCATAGGGCTGTAAGAGGTTGCCTCTGAGCGATAAGGCCGACCGATAACCACTCTTGTACGTACCTAGCATTATGTTGTCTGTTTAATTAACTATCATAGATTAAATCAATCTACATATTATTATTTAGAAAGTTTACGCGAAAAAAATGGAGTAATAATTACCTAAATATTGAACCCAACATCCAATAAAGCAATAGTTTGATCAGGAGAAAGAGCAAGAGCCCGCAACGGGCAGGCCTTCGTTATTTTATAAAATCTGAAAGTTTTTTTTTAGATGTCCTCAACACGGTCGAGAACGATTGCAAACTATGAAACTTTGGTCGCGGTGGATTTGGCAAATAACGGTGTATAATAATAAAAGTGTATATATTTGACTCTCTCATTCGGTACTTAGGGAACTATTAAATGATACTTTTTCAGTAAGCAGCCAGTTTCGAAACCTAGCTCTTTCATATTACCAGACACAAAGTCTGCGGTAAGTGTGAGTGTGAGTCAGCACAGTCAGTTATTGTGTCAAATTATTAAAAAAATACGCAGTAAAATTGTCATTTCGAATATTATCAAATCAAGCTGCTGCATGCAGCAGGCTGTTGGAATCTTACCTACTATCTGTTGGACGGCGTGATTTCTATTATTATTACCTAAACAATATAGAAAACCTAAAAACTTTGTTTAATAGGTACTACTACTTAAACGCCAATTCAAACAATCGGCTAAAAATGTCGATTTAAAGTACTCTGTAAACGCATTTGCAGCATCAAGCCCAGAGACACTCTGGCCATTGAACTCGAATTCCAAATGAGAGCGACGCAAAAGACCGTTTTGACTTAATAAAATTCCAAAACGTCTTAGTCTTACTCTTTATATCAGCCTCAGCGCGATCAATAAAGTTGGTATATGCTATTTTTATTCATTTCTTTGTAAGTTGCCTATAAAAGTTAAACATTTCCCTGTCGAAGTCGTAATGGAACTGTCTAAACTTCACCAAATCATAATGTTTGTTTTTGACAAATCTTATAATTTCCTCTTAATTATTTTTTTAAACAACTTTTTAAAAAAACTTTTTTTAAATTAATTTCAAATTTAAATAATTAATAAACAACAATTTTTTGTTTTCTTTCTATATTATATGAAATATAAATTAGCAGCCCGCCCCAACTTCGCGCGGTTAGACACAGGGATCTTAATGGGATCACCGTCGGAGAGCCACACTTCGGCATGTATGGACCGGCACGACCGCAGTGATACTACGCGCTGCGTTGTGTTTCACCGAGTGAGTGAGGATAACGGAAGCCCATCCCCAACCCATGGGGAGGGGGATGTTAGAATAAGAGTGCAGTTGAAACACAGATCGTTACTTCAGGTACCAACTGCGTCAGCGTTGGAGAATCCCTCTCTGGGCGTCGGCGCTCAGGACACAACGCGCCTGAGCGTGGACGTCCAGCCTGCGCTTCGTATTTTGGAGGGGGTGAAATTGCGCTCAATCACGCTTGAGGCAAGAGCAGTAGCAACACGGCACACCTGACCACACTGGTCGTGGACTTTTGAAGTATCAGGAGATTATATTTCAAAGCCAGCCTTGCTCTTTTTGACCGAGACGCAGATATTGGATCCAGCGGAAGCATCCTACCTCAGCTAGCCTAGGTACGGACCTTCCTTTTCTTTTATGGAAAAAGTCAGAGTGTGCGTGTACATCAGCTTAGCTCGAGACGCTTCAGCAATCTTGAAGGGACCTCTCCATCTTATTTTTTTTTATTTATTTAATCCTTTATGCACTAAACCTGTACATCGGCTGACTTAATGCCTATAGGAATATGGAGTGTGTTATGGATGAGATAGTTCTGCCAGTTCATTTAGAAGTAGTTCGTGTACTTTCTTTTTGAATGTAAAACAGGTTATGGATTTCCTGACTTCGAGCGCGAGTGCATTCCAGAGGAGTACTGCTTGCACAAAAAACGAACTGTTCATGAAGTCGGAGTTATGGGAGGGACAAGAGAGAAGCAGATTATTAACTGGGCGAAGATTTCTATCGTGGTTAGAGCATAGATACTAAAGGTACGGAGCAAGGACGGAAAATTGAGAATTAAGTAATGAATATAATGAGGTAAGTGCACGCTGATTGCGCCGTAGGCGAATAGGTAACCATTTTAACCGAGAACAAAAAACAGACATATGATCATATTCCCGAAGATTGAAAATAAATCTAATCCAGTTATTGAGAAGGCGGTCTAGTTTATTAAGGAGGTCTGCATTCAGGTCGAACAATTTAAACTGCACCATACACAGTAGATCTCCTTCGCAGAGATCATCGTACTTGGCGATTTTAACGCTCACCCTCACGGCTGGCTCAGCTCCAGTAAAATGGTTCATGCGGGGAGCTCTGTTCACGCCTTCGCCCTGGCATATAGTCTGACTCAACCTATGACCACGCCCACGCAAGTCCCAGATATGGAGGGCCAGAATTTCTTTTTGTTGAAGCTTCTGCTGATTTCGCATCCGGACGGTATCCGTAAATGACCCAATTGTTTGCTCAGACCATTATCTTGTCCGGAGTACAGTGCCTCTCACATGCTCACCGCGATCACAACTTGTGCGCAGCCGTTGTGTGTGGCACTATAAGTCAGCAGATTGGGATAGGATGCAGTCAGCAGATTTTTTTCTCTCCGGGTTTTCCCAACACCGCTACTGATTTTGTCGTTGATGTTATGCTGCAGAGTATGGAGCTCTTCATTCCATAGTCTGTGGTTCCCAGTGTCAGTATGGTGGAAAATGTCGGCCCTGATTTTGTCCATCTTCCAGAAAAGCTTCTCGCTGGAAGCAGGAAACTTACCAAGCCTGGGCTGACACGGTGACTGTACGGGATCAAAATGCCAGCGCTCTGAAGCAGGAGTACAACTTTGCCTCCAGGACCAAAAGAGACATTGCAAAGGCGAAATTGGAGCACATTGCTAAGATTGGCGAGAGGCTTGAGCATCTTCTTTCAGGAACTCGAGCATCTGGTCTCTTGCCGAGGCTACCGAAGGAAATTTTTGTAAACCATCCCTTCCACCTCTACACTTAGGAAATAATCCGTTAGCCTATGAAAAATCAAAAGGAAGCCGATCTTCTGGCAAAACACTTTGCGTCCAACTCGACCCTGAATGACGGGTAACAGGAGCCGCCTACCATACCGCGGTGTGAGAGCCATGTGCTGGATATCCAGTTCCACCAAAGCTCAGTATGCTTAGCATTTTTGTCCCTGGATATCCATAAGTCGAGTGGCCCTAATGAAATCTCTCCTATAGTGTCGAAGATATTGATGAGATGATTACTTAATGGGTCTTCTTCGGCTCTCCTACTCCATCTCGATCTGCGCCATCTCATTGCCCCCTAATTTCCTCTGGGGCTTCTACTGTCCCCCCGAAACTCTCAAACACCCACAAGGCGGCGTTATCGCCCACGTTGAGAACTATGGTTTAGTTGAAAAACAAAAAGAGGGTTATGCGAAAAAAAGAACACACAAACTGTCACTTTTGCAATATTATTTACGTTACTAATGTTGTTTTCGTAATATATGATACGAGGTCTTACAAAATCGACCTTTAAACAAAATACTCTCCATTTATTCTGAGTACGCCCTTTACATCCTACACTCAGTGTCAGATAACTAAACTACATAGCAACACCAATATGTAACAATGCAAGTAGTTTTGCTATTGTTTGGTAGATAGAAAAGAGTAAGAGTAAAAGTAATAGCTCTTAACCCTGCAAATTGTTACGCATTGCTTCATACAAAAATCTCATTCAGGCATTTATCATTTTGAAGAAATCCAGAAAAAAATATTTGTCCTCCCACTAAGTAACACTTTTTTAAAGTAAGTTTTGCATAGAGACAGGACATTGTCGAAGAAAGAAACTGCGTAGATTTCTTAAAATCGTGGACATGAGTTTCTTTCGTCAAAACCAAAAAATGTGCCACTTATTTTTTCATTTATTCAGTGGCTGTGTTAGTTAACTGAAAATATGTGTTTTGAAGATAATTTAGTCTCGGATTTTATACATTCGCTAATTACGGATTAACCGACATTCACAGAATATTCAAGTGCTACATAACTTTAATTTTATTGCAGTACTTTTTTAAATAAATAGGTAACTATGACGATAATAATATAAGACAATTATATAACATTATTTTATTCGCAAAAACAATAGTAATAACAGCTAAATTTTAAATAACAAACATATCTACATATCTTACTTTTTTTAGCCAAAAGTCAAGTCTGGATTGGTTTGTTAGGGATTTTATATAGATTACAAAATCCTCAATGTTGTGTAGTTTAACAATTAGTTTCGTATAAAAAAATGTCCAAAGCGAATGAATAATGGTATTTCTCTCGAATCATCATCATCATCATCAACAGCCTAAAAAACTTCATTGCTGGACATAGACTTCCACCTTTATAGGAGATTTCATTCAGCCTTCTCCAGATGGTTAGATGTAGGGATTATTTCAAGATTTCCTTCCCTTTACGAAAAGTCCCACAGTTGACACTTACGACACTTACGGAATAAATGGGGAGGACAATCCGGATTCTTAATCCATCGTACATTTCTTTCTAATATATTAATCTTACAATGATTAAGTAAAACATAGTGTAGTTAAAGTGATATAACATAATGCAATATACTAGTATATATTATTTTTCAATGCCGCTCTTAAACAGAACTCATGCATTAATTCACATAAAATAGAGAAAGCCATTTGAAAGCAATTATACAAAACTATCTCCACTTAACATTTTAATCAAAAATATTCAGAAAAATAACAAAAAACTTTTACAAGAAAAGACTTGTTTTTTTTTTTTATTCGGGGAGCTCACAGCTAAATTTAATATCCTTCCTAAATTCAATATACATATAATATTGCTTCTCTATGTACCAATTAAAAGGTCCGCATGTAGAAAGAAGACAGTGCTGTAAAATACGATTATAATTATTTTTTACGGCTTATTACAGTAAACCGTAAAAAATAATATAACTATCTCTGGTTCATAAGTCATAATATTATTTTTGATATTGTAGAATAAATCAATGCGTTCAAAATGGTTTAGCTCATTAAACAACCTGGAAACTCACGGTTGGAAGTTATTATACCGATAATTACTATGGCAAAGTGGTACGTGGAGTAGGTTTTTGGAACGTAAATTTCTAGTGCGAAAATTAGATTTAATTTCACGAAGTAAATCAGGACAATCCAGTTGGTTCTGCGCTATATTTAAAAGTAGGTAGATATCAGACACTTTTCTACGGCTGAAAAGAGGTAAGAGATGAAGTTGAATGCATTGTTGTTCTTAATCATTGATTGTTCATAATGATTTTCTTTCATACATTTTTATTATTCGCGTTTGCTCAT
This sequence comes from Hyphantria cunea, assembly GCA_003709505.1. Lineage (NCBI taxonomy): Eukaryota > Metazoa > Arthropoda > Insecta > Lepidoptera > Erebidae > Hyphantria > Hyphantria cunea. Next base: position 583,136 of record PKRV01000478.1, read on the forward strand.
TTAATTTTTCTGAAAAAAAAGATCACCGGACGAGTCATTTGATATTTTGGGATTTATAACAATCAGACGTAATAATAGCGAAACAAAGTGTGTAATAATATTTATAATAATCATTAAGGCTGGCATGTATGTCAATAAATTTCCGATCACCTTCAGTTATCCTTAAGTCAGATCCGGCGCACTAACCTTTCGTAGCTGACAGGTCCTACATAAACTAAGTATTTGCCAAATACCCGTTTTAAAAAAGACAATGCTACTACTACTACAGTATTTATCTATTATAGACTGTGAAGAAGTGTAATATCGGTTTTCTAGTTCAAAGCAGCAACAATTTTCATACTTACTTTAAGAGTTTTCAGACCACTGAATTCCGCTCTATCATAAAACATTCAAACCTCCACTTCAACCAAATTTCATCTCCAGAAGTCAAGCATTTTTCAATATTACGATATTATTAACTATAATACCTATTATAATAATAACTATTACGATATTATTAATAATATTACGATATTGAAAAGTGACACTGAGTTAGCATGCATTTTAAGGAAAGGCCAATGTCTAGCAGTGGACTGTTAAATGGGCTGTTGTTGTAATGTGTAATGTGTTTTCGTTGTTGTACACATTAAAAATATTGTTGTTGGTGACCTCTGCTTTTACCGGACAACATACATAAATTAAATAAATGTAATTGTATTTATTTATTTAAAGACTTTATGCACTAAACCTGTACATCGGTGGACTTATTGCCCAGGGCATTCTCTTCCAGTCAACCTTCGGGTGGTGTAGAAATGCTGTGAGGTAGGCAGGACCTCCGTGCGGTCTGTACACGTGCCCGGAGGTCCTTCACCCGCAGCAGGCGTCGTTCCCGCAGAGACGGCGAGGAGGACCTGCTTCATGAGGAGTACCGCGAAGCGCGGAAAACTCTGAAGCTAGCCATTCGCTGCGCCAAAGAGGAGAAAAGAAAGGAGATGCTGGAGGGTCTCGACCGTCACCCCTGAGTTCGCCCATATCATGCGGTGCGTCAGAAGCTTCACTCGGTGGGTCCCCCCCTTACCGAGACTCTCCAGCTCAGCTTCCTGCAGGAAGTGGTCGAAGGCCTATTCCCGCAGCGAGCGGAGCACACGCCCCCGTCGATGGCCTATTCGGTCGGAGACGACGGGGGCATTGAGGTTGACGTTCCGTCATCAGGGAATCGAAGGTAGAGGCGGCTGTTCGGTGGTCTTCACGGCTGGAGGCTCCACGTGCTGGTTTCGCCACCGTGAAGGCGCTCCAGCCGGTCATCCTTGAGTGGGCAGGGTGGCAGCACGAGACCCTTTCCTTCCGGCTGACGCAGGTGCTTTCCGGGCACTGCAATCGGTCGCGCGGAGGGAATTGTGTCCCGCCTGCCACCACTGGGACTGCAGCGAGGAGTCCGCGCAGCACACGCTGGCGGTGTGCCCCGCTTGGGCGCCGCAGCGTCGGGCCCTCACTGCAGTCATCGGAGG
>PKRV01003824.1:0-12248 GCA_003709505.1 Hyphantria cunea
ATTATACAACATAGACTTTTGAACTTGTAGTTGACAAAGTCTCTTTTTGGTTTTTTGTGATTTTTCCTTGTCAATCATCTGTCCAGAAGAAAACCAAGATATTTTACACAGTCGGTTTCAGGGAGGATGTTATTCATCAAGAGACGGTTCTCTCTCTCCGGTGGGTACAAATTCTTTTCTTAGGGTAAATGTTGTGTGCTTAGATTTCTGGACGCTGACATTAATCCGCTATCTTTCCAGTCATCCAGAAGTGGTTTAAAAAATCTGTTGTAGTTTTTCACTTGCTGTTATAGGGCTTTCATCCACAGCCAGTAGAGCAATATCATCGGCTTAGGTGGCAACTGTAATATCACCTGTGGTTGGCAAGTCTGACGTGTAGATGTTATATCGCACTGGACCAAGTATCGAGCCCTGGGGCACTCCACTTGGGATGAAACATTTGATTTATGTGATCCACTAACTGGTGTTCTACGGCTGTATGCTCCCTTACCTACTTTTAAAAATATATCCTCCAGTCAGAAGGACTTAAAGTCGGCCAAATGTTGTTATCTGAAATGTCTTCGTCTATTTCTTCGTACAAAGACAATAGAATATGTATGTATGTACTCAAGCACATGTAGATATGGAAGATTATATTATATTGTTCGCACGTGTATTCAAATCAACTTTGTACCTGATTTATGTAAGAGATATCAATTCTTGATAAGTACAACTTTCCACTCGTCAACTTCATTATTATCGTCAGTAACCAGTTTAAGCTTTTGCGCATAAATATTTGAAACAACATTTTATTTTAATAAGGAAAAATAACATCATGAACGTAATCTTTGAAATAAAGTTTGATTTCTGTGAGACATAGCTTTTTTCTACAATGGATTGGAGTCAGCTTTATGGCAACTATGATGCCATCAAAATTAGGAATCCACTGCAAGGATAGCGGAGTAGATTCAGCGTGTCTAACGTTTGTACTGCGCTGAGTGTAGTGGGTTGAATTTCATTTGGGTGATACACTGGTCTTTCTGAGTCTTGCTGTTCTTTGTGCTTCTTATATGTTCGTAATGTTCTTAGCGATACTGCATAAATTTCTGACTAGCTTTTGCCTGTGTCTTCACCTGCGTGAAGGTCGGTTATCACGGTGATTCTTTATACTGACATGAATTTATGTACCGATTGAAATGAAACAAACACTAAACGTTTTGTATTGTGTTCATGAATCTCCCACTAACAGTTTTTCTCTTTTAATCTTCCCTTTGTCAATAGTGAAGTAATCACTATTTTAGTACATGTGGTTATGTTTTCTGAAATTTAAAAAAAATGAAAATTAATGTCCAGTGAGGTTCCAATAAGAAAGTTGAAAAATTATGGAATCTAATTCTCATCCAATGCAAACATGGAAGTGTTATGCTTTGGCCATGGACCGGCTCACCTGGAGAAATGAGTGAAGTAGAGTGCCGGAGTGACACTACGACCTCAGAGATCACCGGTGGTAGGTATTCCAAGACCACTGGGAGGAATGAAACTCATGGCACATCAACTCTGGATGACTCTTGCATTGCAGGTGTACATGGGCGGTAGTATTCACTTGCCATCTGGTGAAACTTTTGCGACCGTGATCTTCTTCATCCAATATAAATAGTAAAAAGTGTATGTGACAGGTTCAACGTAAGCCTGAAGTTTTCGTGACGCGAGAAGCTTCTTCGCCTTACCCAAACAAAAACAAAACGTGTAAGTGCCATAACATTCTCGGCGGTTATATTAGTTTGGTCGCGATTCAAATAGCTCTATTAATCTAGCCTTTGATTTAATAGCTCGTGGGGTGACATAACTAATGACAAAGTGACGCAGCATAATGCCTCAATTTTAGTTACCGCTAGATTTAACTGTTACGCATGGAATTTCAAATCTCGTGCAATTTTTTTTCTTTATGTTTGGCCCTTCCAGTATTACTCTACTCTGTCTGATGGTAAGTATAAACAGAATCCAAGAGTAGTGATCACCATACTCACTGCAAATGCAGAGAATGCAATAATGTAGAATGGCGACCCACACCATGATAGCCTTGTGATGATTCTGCATCATTGGGCATGATAAACATGAAAGTCGTTTCTTGAAGAGTAAAGTTCAAAAATTAAAACGCAGTGTTTATGTGACGTAATGTAACACGTGGCTCGTCTAGCCCGAGGTTATGATTAAAAGTGAGATTTAATATCTTATCACAATCATCTTGTTAAACTTTATCACTTACAAGATTATGGGCCGTCGGCTACTACTACTATTCTTATCACAGTTTGTTTTTAAATTACTATTTTTTCCTGTAAGCTAAAGCCGCTGGAATGCCACATATCATGGTTTTTATTTTTCGGGCTAATACCATTGTGGAGAGACGTGTGTCATGTCTCTCCAATACAGAGGGAGCAACCAAGCGAGGTGACTATGCCTTGTGGGCCACTGCCCAACAGTTTATGTTGGGGTGTTACGTGTATGTTAATCGGCGCGGCAATTTCTATTACACGCTGTAGGATTAGTAGTTTGTTCGTATATACATTACTCCGTGGTTCAGTGTATCTGCGGCAGAAGGCGCTATATGATATTTCTGTTGCGCTGCATGTTTAAGTCACCACACTTCATACACAAACGTTATTTCAGTGTAATTTTAAGTATCTGCATGATCGTATATTATTTCAGTAAATTTTCCAAAAAAAATATTCTGTGTAGATCGATTTATTATGCATACTTAATTTTATGAGAAATATCGAAAAGGTTTTCGAGATTTAGATTAAATATATACAATAATTGCTCTTTCATAGGTATTAGATTCGATTTATAAAGTGGTAAAGTTTATGTTTTATAAAGTGGGCTGGCCACATTTGCCTAAGAACCGATAGCCGTCGGGGTAAACGAGCTCTTGAGTGGAAATCGCGTCTCGGCAAACGCAGTGTAGGACGTCCACAGGGCAGGTGGAGTGATGATTTGCGCAAGGTAGCTGGCAGGATCTAAGTAAGTGGCGTGCACTTAGAGAGGCTTATGTGCAGCAGATTGATTTTATAAAATGGTAAATTTGTGAGGTTGTAAGGGAAAATTTCTGGATGTACTGAAACAGATTTATTTCACTTAAAGTACGTCACATTATTTTTGAACAGCTTAGTCTATTTATTAACCTAAACTGATTACCGCTATATCCGCGCTTCAACGACGTACACGCGGGCGAAGCTACGTGCGCGTGTAAGTGTAGTATACTATCTGTAGTGTCCAGGTTACCTTTCTGAGGAGAGAGAGAGCTTTGAGTCGAACTATCCATACAGATGGCAGCCGAGCCCCTGCCATTTTAAAGCCATAGGCGCTAGTGTTTGTGACGGGAGATCGTTTTTTGTTTTAGCGAAAGACGGTTCCCATTTCATGTCATCCACATTTTTTATATTTTTCATCATTATTTCCATCACGACGAAGACTTGAAGACTCGAAGACTTAGAATTGAAGACTTGAAATACTTGACATTGGCAGAAATAGCTGATCCGGCTGATTGCCATATCATCAAAAGAAGAAGAAGTGTTTGTGACCTTAAGCCATATACTAGAATTTGGAGTGTTCTCAAATTTAACTTATCATCATGATGTATTAATAAATTACTGGTTTTTTTTATAACATCATCTTCATCATCAACAACCCATAATGTTCCAATTAAGGCCATATGTCCCCAAGATAGCCAAGTGCGGATTGGGGAACGGCAGGAATACTTTGTGGCTGCGTATCTTGCCGTCTGATGTCTTTAATCCGCCCGAAGGCCTCTAACTAAGCTTTATGACTGTTATCGTATGATAACAACCGGGTCCGACTGCTTAACGAGACCTGCGAATCATGAAGACGCTCATGGTAACATGCCACCAGCGATCACCTTTCCAGGTACTGACCGCACCGTCATTGCTTACCCTCGTGATTGTTTCCAATCACCGATTGTTTCCAATCACCGAGTGCAACTGGGCTATGAGCCTCTCCATGACACCGCCCGCGTATATGTCAGATATCGTGGTACAGTACATACTATGTCCTTTTTAAAGAATCAAAGTATCTCGAAGCCAAACTTAATTGTTTTTACTTAGCGTTGTATAATTTAACTGTCAATGTGCAACAATTACTTCCTAATATAAATGCTGGTATGGTTTAACATTAGATGACCCCTGCAACCACGTCTATGCTTCTCAAAAAGAATCATATTTCTCGGTTTTTGAGACATATTTCACTAATATTCTGCTCCTAAAGTGCTTCGGATGTTACATAGCTTAAAAGTCTTACTTGATAAATGGGATCCTCAACACCTAAAATAATTTATAACCAAGCTCTGAAAATATACATGTATATAAATATGTATAGATTTCAGGTGCATTTGAAAAAGTATCAACTAATTATAACTCTACCGATGGCGTAGTGGTGCTAGCTGTCACCTAGCTGCTCCTTACTCCATTGGGAGTTGAGTCCTCGATCTACACATGGTACAGCGCTTTGTATGATTCACAAATGATTGAACTTAGTCTAAGTAACCTTTGTCTCAGTTTCATGAATGTTTGTTTGCAGAGTTCCTATCGATACAGCATATAGAGCCGGTATGAAAGTTACATTACCTGAATAAGGAAAAACATGGCAGAAGAAAACATATTACGCTTGCGATATGCATCTTCTGCTTTAAACGACAAAACAAGATGTTATCGATGTCAAACATTATCTCTTAAATGAGCTGACGTCTCAATACTGCAGTTTTAAATATAATATTGAAATATCCAAGATACAGCTGTGATTCATATGATTTAATTGATTATGAATGATAGAGTATCAAGTCTATTAGTATAAAAGGCTTGGCTACCAACCAGTAGGCATAGTACAGTCAACATGTTAGGAGTAACTGGTGCCTTCTTGATCTTCCAAGCCGTTTTTACGGCAGGTATGTTAAGCTTTTCATTATCCTATATGGAAAATTATAAATGATTGTTTTGCTAACGGGCAGTCCCATCAATGTAAAAGCATGATTGGATAATGTCTAGAAGTAATCTTACTCAATCAATGCATTAAAAATAAAAATATTACTTACATTAATGTATCGACAAATTCCTCGGGACAAAATTCCCATCAACGTTCCCAGAAGACTGTCAGCATTATCATGCGACGTGTCAATCAGTTGCTAAGCTATTTGTTTGTATACATCAATCATGAGGACTTAGCCTTAGTATCTCGACTCCAAATGGATAGCTTTACTCCAAAAATTTTTTTGAATATTCCGAAAATTTCCTTATAAGATTATTTCTTCTCTAACCTCTTTTTATATTACTTGGCTTTTTATAGTTTTAGAGAATAAAATAACTTTGTCACTTGTCGAACTATATATTACATTTGTCTATATATTTTTAGCTGCTCCCGCCGATCCTGTGCTGGGCAAGTTTTCAGAAGGGCTCCGTTACGATTACTTGGAGACTGACGCTGGAGACTTAGAGTTAGTGGACAACTGGTTGAAGCTCAGTGACTACAATAACCTCGCCAGATTTAACCCTGATCAAGATAATGTATACCTTCTGTTTACCAGGTGAGAGGAACTCCGTCGATTTCAATAATGATATGAATATTATTCATAATTAATAGAAAGTATTATGTGATATTTTGAATCGCCACCCCCTTCACTGCAATAAAACAGGTTGAAGGGTTTGCCCAGTGCATTTGAGCATAACCGTGACTCTCCATAGCCTAAGTAGAAGCAAGCCATGATCACATACCTATAAATCTAGTTCCTTCTTCACCTTTAATCACATATTATATTCTATTAAATAAAGATTGTGTATTTATTCAGGTTAAACCCCACAGCGGGGCAAGTTTTGCAAATCAACAACGCAGCCTCCGTACAATCATCAAATTACAGCCCAAACAGGCGAACAGTCGTCTTGATACACGGTTTTGCTGGATCTGCAACATCCAGATTTAACAATGCATTGATTCCAGGTAACTATCTATATATGTAAACATGAAGAGATTTATTTTCCTCTCTTTTACACCAATATGGCGAACGGTTAAATACCATATTGGAAATACTTGTACTACACTTTTGTATTACGTTAATGCGCATGTCGACACATTACACACCTTTCCACTTCAGCGTACTGATTCTCTGTACTTGAGGTCAGTAAGAACTAGGAGTATGGTATTCATATTTCCAGTCATACCTAACACACTCAGAAGACCACTCTAGGTCTTGATAAACACTCTGAGTCTAGCCCATACCTAAAAGAGCGTCTAAAATATGCCTGGAAAAAAAGACTTGTCTCACTAAGTTCTCTAATCTCTAATACAATGAGTTTGGTAAATAAATAATCTCCATGTTTTTATCAACAGCTTTCTTGGATGGAGACGACTGCAATGTGATAGTCCTAGATTGGAGTGCTGGATCTATGTGGGGTCCTCGCGCTAAAGCTGCATGTAAGTTAATACAATATTACTTACAATCCATATAATTATGTTGGAAATATAAGCATTCGTTCATTATTTCTCTTTGGGCAAGGCTTTGGACTGTCATTCCCCTTACAAGAGTGAATAAGTCTCCACTTTTAACAGATTAGAATATATATTTGTATAGTCCCAATCACGTAAGAAATCGCTCTTCTATAAAAAAATGGGTTTTTTTTTATATTTAAACTGCCAAAATGACTCTGCCCTGCCTGATGGAAAGCATGAGCAGAATCCAAGAGTGGTGGTCACCATCCTCAATGCGAAAAAGAACAATGCAGCATGGTGACCCATACTATGGCGGCCTGGGGGGAAAGGGGATGATGAGGGGGATAGGGGGCGTTGGATTGGGATATGGGCCTCCGGTATCCTCACTCACTCGATGAAACACAGCGTAAGCGCTGTTTCACACCGGTTTTCTGTGAGGCCGTGGTATCACTCCGGTCGAGCCGACCCATTCATGCCGAAGCGTGGCTCTCCCACGGTATACGGGGTCCTCGCGCTAAGGCTGCATGTAAGTTATTACAATATTACTCACAATCCATATCATATAATTGGAAATATAAGTGTTCGTTTTCAACCTTTCAGTCTTCTTCCTTCTCTTTGAAAAAGACTTTGGACTTTCTTTCCCTTTGCAAAGAGTATAATATAAGTCTGCACATTTTACAGATTAATAAATAATATTTGTGGAATATATATTTGTATAGTTCCACTCACGTAAAAAATTATTCTGCAATTGAAACTGATTGCTATATCTCAAATTATTTACTCTTGAGAGTTCAAGTATTCGAAATAAGTCGAATATTTAGTACTTAGTATTGAATAGTAAGTAATTTATACCGGCACTTGATGGAACTTGATGGTTTCATCATTAATAATGCCAAAAGAGTGAAATTGGTCAGGTGTAAATTTAAATAATATGGTGGAATAAGTACAAGATAATTTAATTTTAGCATACATTCTAAATTTTGACACGTCAAATAACCTTTTAACATTTATTACAGCTCTAGCTGGAGCTCGTTTCGTCAACTGGCTCATGCCTCAGACGGGTTCTACCCCTGATCAATTCACCATCGTCGGCTACAGTGTTGGAGGTAATGCAGCAAAACTTACTTCAACTTCATCGTCATCTTATATTTGCACAAAGCATTATTTGTGATCGGTCCAAATGTTTTTATGTGTCGAAATTTATTTTGATTCGTCCTTTTCTTACTTGCTCCATTTAAATTCATTTTTTTCTGTAATGTCAAACTGAAACACTAATAGTAAATCTAAGGGCTCCTGCAGAAATTTTTATTTGTATTGTTATTTAAGTGCATTTGCAACCGAATTTGACTGCCGCCTAATGTCAAATACAGTGCATCTATATCTGGTACGTTTATTGGTCTTATCTACGCAAAGGTTATCGGACGCGTGTAAATATTAAGACGAGATAAGCAAACTTTTTAATTGTTTAGATAACGACACACTCAGGGCGGCGTGAATAGAAATGTACAGGTGTTAGTAGATGTAGATAAATGTCGAGTCAAACATGTGATGATAAATCGATTTGATTAAGATCTAAATTGGGTTAGTTAATAATATTATATTACACATATTATATCAAGAAATTAATGAATCGAAGGCAGTAATTGTTTATTAGAGGGCAGCAGTGGTTTTAGGACGATTTGAAAACAAACAAAATGAGATATTGAACCTTTATTATGGGTTTCGTAAAAGAAATGGTATATCTACTGGCCTATTTATACTTTTAGATTTTGCTCATGCATTTGTCTGTTTGTTTTGACGAATCTCTGTAATGGCTGAAACGATTTTGACGGGACTTTGGCTAACAGGTAGCTCATGACATAAGGAATAACTTAAGACACTTTTGTTTCAAAACAATCTATGTCTCACGGTGTGTCACCGCGGTCAACATCACCGAGCTCAGCCAGTCTTTGATAAATTTTGGCAATGTAAAGCATAATTTTAAAAGAAATATCTCATTATCTTAGTTTAATGCATCTATCTATCTTATGGTAATGTTTTGTATCTATTTATTTCCTTTTAAAGGCGGAAAGAGATAGAAAAAATATCTATGTCAACATAGAATAGTAATCTTATATGTGAATCAATGTTTCTAATGATCTTTTCCTATGTTCCAGGTCATGGTGCTGGTATCCTCGGTAGAAATATGAACGGGTCCCCCAGTTACATCATTGGTTAGTGCTTCTCTGCTTAATGTCTCTTGACTCTTTCCCTTTTTCTTCTTTTACTTGTAGATATTCAAAGAGCTATTTAAGCATGTTTAGATTTTGGATTGTATTGTCGGTGTAGCGGTCAGTAGTCATGACTGCTAAAAAGAGTACATCGGGCTGATAAATAATAGTGCATTGGCATTTTGTTTTGTATCTGTCTTATGCAACCTTTAGTACTACATTAATTGTGATATAGTGATCGTGATAAGCAAGAATCTCTAACCTACATCTTCACGTCTTCTAACTCTTATAATTTCTGTTTGCAGCTTGCGATCCTGCTGACCGCTGGAACGATGCTGATGTCTTCCAGCCGAATGATGGTTTATACACAGAAGTGATCCACACTGATATAACAAGCATCGGTACGAACGTATACACTTCATATATCTTCATGATTATCACAATAGATAAGAATGTGAATAGCCAGATAGATAAATGATTGAATGGGATCGTTATTTTCTGAAATTATCCCATTAATAGGTATGACAACTATTTAATATAGACCATCAAAACCTTTCGCGCCATCTATTGCCAATATTGAACCGTAAATCTATACAGGTAATATAAGCATGAAGGATTAGGTGACAGAAATGTCCAACAGCACGGAATGAAAGGAATTATATGAAATGATATGAAAGCACTAAGAAATAGAATACACACTACCACCTTTAATAAATGTTCTAAAATACCTCCTTCTTATTTGGCTTAGCTGTTTCAATGTTATAATCTAACGATCACACTGACCAAATGGTAACAGAATTTCCCGTATTCCAGGTATGACGAGAGTCCTTGGGCACGTTGACTTTTACCCTAACCAGGGAACAATGATGCCTGGATGTCTTACCAACTTCTGCAACCATGAGATGTAAGTTCATATCAAGTTTATTTTTATGATGCAAATGAGTGGGCAGATCACCTGATCGTAGATGATTAGCGTCGTCCATGGCGACTCAAGAATGCATAAAATATTTCTTTCCTGCCAGTGCCCATGCCATCTAGATTTGCCAAGGAGGATGAGTTAGATCTTTGATAACCTCGCTCTCTTTGTTGAAAACTAAACAAAAGATTTGATCAAAACCGATTTCCAGTAAAGACATTAGATATTTCCCATAAGGTATAAGGAAATCGAGACAATTCCGCAAGCTCCAAATTTCTCAAGCATGGTTCTCCAAAATCCATGGAACTTCCACTGAATAGTAAATTTTGCTTTTGGAAAATATATTTGGGCTCCGCATTAAGTTCAAACTATTTCCAGAAACATTGACGTTGTAGACATAAGACCTCAATGAATTTCTGTTCTTTCAGGTCTTTCCGATACATCGCTGAATCAATGAGGTCTGGTGGTTTCCTAGGCAGAAGATGTCCGACCATTCATTCTGCCATCGCTGGCAATTGCCAACTTGCGGAAACGCTAAATATGGGTGGAATTTTACCAAAAACCGGGTATGGGCTTTTATATTCAAATATTTTTTAACTTGCTTGTTTTGATTTATTAATACCTCTGAGATCATAGGCTATTACAACCAATTTAATAATTAAAATTGTACAATATGGAGTATATTTTAAGAGAACGATACAGAACAAGTAAATTTAGAAGAAAATTAGTACAAACAATGGTTCCAGTAGTCAGAGTCATACTTGTAATTAGAACTGGCAATAAGGAAGTTAAAGATCTCTAACAAATGACTCTCTTCTTTCAGACGTTCCGGTATCTTCTTCTTACGCACTAGAGCATCATCTCCCTTCTCTCAAGGATAATGTGATACTGACTATTAATAAGACAATAAATTAATAAATAATCACTTTGATTTTCTTTCTTTAAGTTACCCATGAGTATTTATTATAATATTTATTTATTTCAATACGGCAATCGGAGTGAAACAATATTACTCTCAATAAAAATAATTCAATCAGGTACATAGTTTCTGAAGAAAACAAGACATTTTGGACTTACGCTTTAATAGTTTACGCTAGGCGATAATGAATCAGTCAGTCAGTCAGTCAGTCAGTCAGGACATGTTATTTCATAAGTGAAGATTGACTGTTTTGGATAAAACATTAGAAAAAGAACACTGTACTGTGGAATATACTCAGACATTATTTATCAACGACTATACACGAATACGAATACAAACAAGTAATAAATCATTAAAAAAAATACGTCACAAGGCGAACGCTTAGGCTGATTCTGCTACTCTATCGCTAGTTCCACGTTGTCGCTTGCATGTTCGAGTTAAGCGGAACGTCACAATGAGTCATTTTCTTTAGCGCATGCAGCCGGCATTCATAGATTTATCACATTTCTGGTAATTTTGTGGTTAAATAAATAAATAAATATTTCGGACATCTAAGACACAACGCCATCTAGTCACAAATTAAGCAGAACTTGTATTGTGGGTACTGGACAACTGATATGAATAATAAATACTTATTTTTGTAAATATATACATATTATACATAGAAAACACCCAAACTCCGAATCCGAGGCAGTCAGGTTAACGATCCAGCCTGTTACTCTAGAGGTTTGTGTCTTCGATTTCCACCCAGGACAAATACTTGTATATGGAATACGATCATTTGTTCCGACTCTTTATGTAACTATACGTGTGCTGATGGACTAAGTGTACGAAGTGTCACCGCCCCTATTCATCCCTTAACTGTCGTAAGAGTCGACTAAGTAAGCAAGCTACCAGGACAATAGCACTCCAAGGAGAAGGAAGACTTGAATCTTTTAGTATACTAACCCGTCTGGTCAGCGTGGAGTGGCACGTCTAACCCTGATTGCTGAGGAGAGGATTTCGTCCAGCAGTAGGCTGTTAAAGGCAGTATATGTTGATCATGAACGAAAACTATGAAAATAAAAATGATCGACTGCACCAAACTGGATAATTCTTTTTTTGTGTTGGTTACGGCCTGGACAAGGTTTGTATTGAATACAAAAAAAGCGAAAAAATTGTGTGTAATTATGTACACGCCTTAGAAGTTATATTCCTTTAGCGTAATAAGATAGAAATTTTGAAAACTGAAATGTTGATTAAAGCCAATTTCAGGATCTCGGTTTTTCGTGATAATGTGCGCGCGCATCATACAAATATACTCTCATTATTTTTCTCTAACGCGCCAAAAGAAGTATGACTTCAAAAATAAGACCAGAGGTGACATATTTTCTTAGTCCTCTTAGTCGTTTACACGCCGGCTCTGCGGGAAGTTGTTAGTGTATATTTTGTAAACGCAATAGACAAACACACAATAGATAAACGCAAGTCATTCTAATGTTAATGTCATATTGGTTGTTTTTCATCTGTGTGTGTCGAAAGTTATCTCCACTTGTTATCAAAATACATCTCGGTTTATACTAATAATTAGTTTTCTTTATGCCCAAAACCCATCAGGTTATGGGCCCAGGACGATGAAAAAGTATTAATTTCCATATATTTCATGCGAAATACGACACCGGCAAATTTCTAACCTCCTACAATAATACGGTGGTTGACGCCGGTCGCGTCTTTGCATTAAAATGGCGGGCTCTGT
>PKRV01003831.1:0-30526 GCA_003709505.1 Hyphantria cunea
TGCGCCGTACAGCGCCATCGACCGGACAACCCCCGTGAAGAGGCTTCTCGTTGCGACGCTGGCTCCACCCAGATTGGGTAAAAGTCGCCCAAGGGCAGAGGCAGCGTCGACCAGCTTCGGAGCAAGCTATCGGAAGTGCTCGTCGAAGAGCCACCTAACGTCGAGGATCAGGCCCAGATATTTCATCTGGGCCCGAACCGGTACGAGGACCGAGTTGACCACTATGCAGGCGCCGGGGGGCGGCCCGCGACGGGGCCCATGGAAGAGCAGGGCCTCCGTCTTGTCCAGAGCCACCTGCAGGCCCAGCGCCTCGATGCGCCCGACCACCAGAGAGACTCCCCTGGTGGCCAGGCACGTCGCCTCCTGGAAATTCGCCCCCCTAGCTGTGACCAATGTGTCAACGGCGTAACAAATTACGCCCAGCCCGGAGGGGAGACGTTCTCGAAGGACCCAGTCGTACCCCACGTTCCTCAGGAGTGGTCCTAGGACAGACCCCTGTGGAACGCCGCACGACATGGGTCGCCGTCTCAAGGCGCCATCTCGATCCTCGTACACGACGGTACCATCCACCAAATAGCCTGCCACCAGCCGACTCAGGTACTCTGGCACCCTGTGGTACTGGAGTGCTTCCCTGATGCAGCTGAATGGCAGACTATTAAAGGCGTTAGCGATGTCCAGAGACACCGCCAACACCACGCCGCCACAGCTCACCGCTTCTTCGGTCACGGCCCTCAGGCGCATCACGGCATCGACCGTCAAACGCTCCTCTCGGAATCCGACTTGGGCGTCCGACAGGTCTGGGCCCACCTCGCTGAGGTGCAGGACGATGCGGGCAAAAAGCACCCTCTCGAACAATTTGCCCGCCTCGTCCAGCAACACGATGGGCCTGTAGGCCTCGACCGAGTCGGCAGGCCGTCCCGGCTTCCGCAACAGGACCAGCTTACCGCTCTTGCAGCACTCAGGGAAGCGTCCGGACGCCAAGCTAGCGTCCAACACCTCCCTGAGGCGGTCCGATATATGGTCGAGGGCTCGGGCCATAACTCGGGCTGGTACCCCGTCCGGCCCGGGGGCGGTGTTCTTGGATCGGATCCGCAGAACTGCCGCCCCTACCTCCGATTCCCTGACGGGTGGAACGTCGACCTCAACGCCCCGTCGTCTCCGACCGAACTGGCCAACGAAGGGGGCGTGTGTTCCGCCCGCTGCGGAAATAGGCCCTCGATCACTTCCAGCAGGAAGCTGGGCTGGGGAGCCTCGGTAAGGGGGGGGCCGCCGTGCGGAGCTTTTGACGCACCGCACGATATGGGCGACCCCAGGGGTTACGATCGAGACCCTCCAGCAAGGGTAGTACCTCCTCGGTCAAGCCAGCCCGTTCATGCTTAAATCAGCGTGGCATTATCGTACATGATTTAATAGAGATTCCTTTAATGTACGATAAAAGTGTGAAATAACTTTTTTTATTATGTACTATATAATAAAAACCTTTTCAAGAGGAATATATTTTGAATAAGGTCGCAAAAATGCTGACAACATTTTTTGTGTAAAAAAATACATTACTTCCACGGTTACTAGTGCTAGTGAACTTACTGGCTTGCGTAAACCTTAGTAGTGCAAACAATATTGAGTCTTGGAAGTCTTTGTGTATAGTATGCATGTACAATATATATAAATACTTACAGAGATTAAAATAGTTAATTATTAAATATTAACTGATGTGTACACGCTCTATATATCCGCATGTATACATATTAGGAAATATAGGTAGCTATTTAAAATAATAGCATTGATAATAACCAACACGGTATCCAGATCATAAAGCAAGTTCTGGCCAATGTAAGCTAATCGAAATATTAGTCGGTAACATCTAATAATTAAATCATGAAACATGAATGCTTGCATTATAATATTGTCAAGCGATAGGTACTAAATTCGTCTCCAAACGCAATATTTCCAAAATCTCTTAGAGTACAATCAGAGGCTTGGCAAGGTGCATCATGTTACAAATTGTACAATACATCTTTTTATAATCACTGCATTGTATTTAAGTAAATCGCACTAAAGTATCGTTGTATTTCGGATCGTTTAAATTACCCCATAAATACACGTAAACGATTCGCAACAAAGAGATGTCGTTGGAGAGCCCGTCGGAATCAGGACTATAAATCTGCTGCAGCACAAACAAACAAGAAATAACTTTCACGGCTGAAAATATCAAATGTAAAATGTAAATTTAACTACCTAATACGGGCTTAAGCCGTACGAAAGTGCGCTTTAAAGCGATGTTTATTTGATATTTGAGTGTTGTTTTTATGTTAGTGTCGTCGTAGCAAATAAAAACGTCTGGTGTACGGGATGCGCCGTCGGTTATGTATGGCCTATGAGCGCTCCAACGCGCCCGCCAAACACCAACAGTGCGTTATTCACGTAGAAGCGCCAAGGCCTTCATCGGTGAAAACATTAAGAATTTCGTATATAGTACTAGCAATTCTGTCTTTACTTATGATGTTGTCAGAGGACAATGAAGTATAATAGCAGTATGAATAACTTATCTGTGCGGAAGGTGTAGTGTCATAAGCTGTCACCTCGCCTTGTGCTATGTGTTATGGGTTGAAGTCTTATATGGCACAACACTTTGTTATTCTTATATTTGGGTGTTATTTGTATCCATTTCATATATCTTTTAAAATCTCTTGCGACACAGAAATATTCCTAAAAAATATGTATATCTATAATAGTATCTTATTCACACAAAATATAGTTTATAGTCGTGTTTGATTTGCTCTCAACGGTTTGACCAGAAGCAAATGTCGTACCATGAAGTAAACTGTACGGAATACGTTTGGAATAATTAAAAAAAAACAGATTACTGTAGCTGTACTGTAGATTACTGTAGCTAACATTATTTGTTAGAATTATAGAAGCTAGGTTCATTAATGACAATGTAATAGGTAAAATGTGTTGAGAAAATTGTACGCCGAACGAAACAGTGGCGCTTCTGCCAATAACCTAGTCTATATGAAGTGTCTCTTAGGTGGTGGTGCATCGCAGGCAGTTTGCTTGATATAATGCACGTCGCCGCCCGTTATTGCTCCAACCTACTTATTTATAATTGTTGTCGCATCCACCATTGTAACTAGACCTTCCTACCCCCCCCTATCGTCAAAGATCGTTAAGCTACTCAGAAGAATATGCATGATATATTATAGGTCACGTAACGCTGGTGGAGACATGGCCAAGGGTAAGCTCTTAAGAGTAGCCAGGAGGTCGGCACGGGCTATTTAGTTTTCTTTTAGAGTGCCTATTAGGGCAACCTCTATTGCTTTAGGCGGTATGACGCATTGTGGGATTTCGTGTTTCTTTTGTAATGTAACTGCGCTTGGACTACATCTTAGAGAGCTTTTAGGGAATTATAATCTTAAGTCAGGAATGTTGCTGTATCTCTTCCCTTTTGTCATGAATGAGGTTAAGTATGGTGGATTGTCGTTTATCTTAATATTAACGTACCAGGCAGTAATTTCGTCGATCTTCACCATATTTTATTCAGTGGCGAAGTTACCTTGTAGATTGTGAAAATACTTCCTCTATTCTACATTCAGCCCCCACTTATTATCTATGAATGTAAATTGAAATTTTATATTAAATAGATCAACATTTAGCATCTAGTATTTTGTAATTTATATATAGCCCATAATTAATACTACAGACCATTTATACCATGATTTTATAATAGAATTAAGGAGACTAGTCAACTAAATACTTATCTTTAACTTCAAATGTACGAAACATTCAAGCCTAATAATTTTTTAAAAAGACATACATTATCCGGATACAAAGAACACCCAAATTTAGACCAATAGTTTGTTGGTCACACAAAATTTTGTCCAATGGGGGGCTTGAACCGACAATACTCAGTGAACTAGAAAGCGGCGTGGCGACCGCTTAAATCACTATACCTGTACCTAGTTACATTTATGGTATTATATAAATAGTATGATCGACTATAGTTGGAAAACTTAAATACTAAAACCTAACTATTTACTTTCCTCGATTCACACTAAATACAAGATATTCTTCTTAAATTTAACCATAAATAAGTCATTTCAGAGAAGCACTCCTTCAAAAACTTTTCAAAACTAATAAAGTAGAGGCACCGTAATTGGATTTCCGAGTTGAGATCTTTTTATTTACTCTATAAAATCCACAAAGCTTATGTACTGAACAAAATATTCATCGTTTCGTTGCCCGCTTTTGTTTCTAAGGGGAACCGATTAATTTTATTGGCTCGGCTAATTCTATCAAAGACTGCGCGCCGCTTTAATAGCACACAACAAAATAAGACCCTTAAAAACTAATGTTCAGCCTTAAGTCCGCCGCAAATACCTCTTTGTGACTCCGAGCTATACCGACGCCCGCGAGCTAAGAAACCTGGTGGCACGGAATTTTCTCCTTGATGAGACCTCCGCGAGAATTTCAACTTTATGATGTTGAGGTGACAGTTACTTTTCGTATGAATTTATAATAATACTTAAGACGAAGTAAGACACTCGGCAGATTAAAAAGTTCGAGTCGGTCGCGCGATGTCATTGTAAGTGGAAAATGAGTTAAATAAGGCAATACATTTTAATTAGGAGGAAGGGATCCCTTTATTCCTTACGCGATAACTCGCTGCGTCCTCTATTAATTGAATTTCATGTTTAATTAAGTCGAGGCGGAGGCAGATAATCCGACCACAGATCTCTGAATTGTTCTTAGAGTTCATTTAAGTTGGTTCTTTTGGGCATCGCGGAGTTTTTTGGGCAACCGATATTGCCACCGCGAAGTATATTTTCCCCGATTTATGTTATCTTAACGAGTTATAGGTAGAGGGCGCCATTGTATTGTTTGTAAATACCATTGTTTAATTACCTTTATAAATCTTCTGTGATTTAAAGACAGACTCTCCAAAATTTCTATTTGGGCATTTCCTTTTGAAAATCGTCAAAAAATAAACGACATAAATAAGCTTTTGACTTCATAAACAAAACTTAATCTTGCTTAATCTTAAACAATAAAATAAATACTAAAATTTTAAAAGATGTTATTTGTTAATATCAAAAGTATATTTCGGAATTCAACTCTGAAATATACTTTCAGAGTAAAACTCCGAAATATACTTTTGATCATTAAGCAAATTAAAAAAAATATCGCACCCAAAAAATTACACTCACATGCATATTAATACTTCAGAGTATTTTCCCCTATTTATATTTCCAAAACAAATAGCTTCTCTTAAGAGCAGTCTCATTTGAATCACATTAAATGTACGTGCATTCGCACAAAGTACCTCCACTCACCTCCATCAAAAACGCAAGAATAAAATACCGGTGTTAAGTTAAATGTAGTGAGATAATCCTTCTCTAAGTGGTTCGTTCGAGGCGAGCCGATTGCTTAAAAGATTAAAAACTTGGAGAGTTTTCCTCTGCTTACGTTTGTATTGTCAAAATTTAAAACCAGCTCGAATGAACTTGCTTTTATATCTAAAGGCAATTAAAATACTGTGTATATGAGTACATTACGATTAACGTATACTTCTTGAACCTACGGAAAAAACTTATCTGTAATAAATATGTAATGAATATTAAGAATTATAAAATAACGACAATCATCAGATTAAGGTACCTCCTCAGACAGGAGGTTTTGACTAATTACCACCACTGTTATTATAGAATTTGCTTCAAGTTTTCAGTGAGTGCTAAAAAGAAGGATCTATGACCAAAAGTTTTACAATTATATCAATCACGCCTATCAAGTATCTGTGTGTACTCGTATGTATTACATGTGTAACTCTGTGTGTTGTGTGTGTGCTTAACTCTGTCTGTGTGCTGTATGTATTACATGTGTAAGTAAATAAGGAAAAAAATCGGAACAGTGCAAGTCGCACTCGCGTACCGAGGACAGCTTCAAAGGACAGTATACCTGAATTTAGATATGAATTTTAGCTTAATGCGTCTGCGTGTTACTGAGAAAAGGGTCTTGACAGACAGACAACAAAGTGATCCTATAAGGGTTCCATTTTTTCCTATTGCGGCAGGGAACCCTAAAAAATAATGACTTATTATATTTCTGAACCGTTTAAGGTCAAGACGTTAGGGTCATTAGCTCGTGCTTCTTCTTTATTTAAGGTAGTAGAGCCACGCTGATTTCAGCACGAATTGAGCGGTTGGGGATGACCGGAGTTGAGCCGGTTTGACCGGCGCGCTACTCATAGAAGACCAACCTAAAATGACAGCATACTCCTAATAATGCCGAAGCATTTCAATAGGCCACCGTAGCTTTTACCATGCTACATTGTTGCATTGTTTGCATGCCCTATAAGTGTGGCGGCTTCAACTTTTAGATTCTGCTCATGTTTACCACCAGGCAGAGTAGATATAATTAGTATAAATGCCACTCACGAATATATAACTTTATTCCAATAACGGTTACCTGTTCAAGTTCCAACATTGGCTAACTAAGACTAAGAGGTTTAAATCTACATCGATCGTACTTGCTCAATCCAAGTATGTTTTCATTGATCCACGTGTTCAAAACTCATGGGGTAAGATCTGATGCCGTTATCATTTATGCGCTAATTTCCTAAATAGGCATAACGGTCGCCATATTTGTACCATTAAGGTTGTCTGTGTGTTATCGGCCGCCCAAGGGGCAGATCTTAAGGGTCTAATTGCCCCAGGCCCTCACGCACCTCGTTAATATAAATTATAGCAAGATTATATCTTGATGTACTCATCTACGATTAAATGGCACTTTTAGTTAGGAAATTTAGATAACGAAAATCAATTTTCTTAGTATAATAATAATCGGAAGCATTCCAATACAGAAAAGCACACACAAAGGCTTGTGGTTGCCGATTTTAATTTGAAATACACACGTTCCTTTTCCTTGTTTTTTTCTTTTAAATCTATTATTGTGCCTAATTTGTACGTTATTTTAACTTTGTATAGTTTCGTTGCTATGGTAGTGGCCTGGTGATCTGTAACT
This sequence comes from Hyphantria cunea, assembly GCA_003709505.1. Taxonomy (NCBI): domain Eukaryota; kingdom Metazoa; phylum Arthropoda; class Insecta; order Lepidoptera; family Erebidae; genus Hyphantria; species Hyphantria cunea. Next base: position 7,018 of record PKRV01003831.1, read on the forward strand.
TCAGGTTTTTAAGCCTCATTCAGGCACTTTCACGAAATTATCTGAATTTGTGTCATGTTTCAATTTACCTTAAGAAAATTTTGTGAGAGTAAATATTGAGATTTATTGTTATTATTATTCTACACACGGTCCTCTCGTCCCAAACTTGGTACACACAACGCCATCTAGTTTCAAACTAAGCAAAGCCGAAGCTAGATTGACTAATGTAAAACTTATTATTTTTTGCAACATAGGTATGAAACCATCCTAAATCTGAAACAAATATTTAACTAATATTATACAAACTTTTGGCCCGAGTCGGGAATCGAACAGGTAAGTTGCAGGCACTGAAAAGGGTCAGAATATAAAAAATGCAACTGGCGAGTATGCATTCAGCGTGTATGAATGTGAATGAAGCGAGGTGAGAATCAATTGTCTTTGTCTATCCTCTAGAAAAAAGGTGTGACTCTATTTATGTATTAATGAATACTAATGCTATCAAATATTCAAATACGTATTAAATATAGGCAGAGATACTAATAACCACGTTTCAGTGATTATCATAAACTTATTAGTTTACCAATTAAGTTTTAAACTATGTTGCCCTATCGCTGCAATATAAAAAATGCACTAGTCAGCCATTTTATAAAGTTTACGATCATCGGCGCGGAAGCAGTTAAGTGCTGTGTAAAAATTTTATACTTCAGTTGTAAATCAATGGCTGATGGACAAAACACACTCATGACATCACATGAGGCAGAAAATACTGGATAAATTAACTAAAAGTTCATGGTTCCGTAGATTTCTTAGTAGATATGAGACCTTAGATGCCAGCACAGATTGCGTAGTTGCTACTTCGCTGAGTTTTGTGCCTTCGACAATACTTTGTGTGATCCACAATTTGTTTTTCCTTGTGTCATTTTATATTGTGTTTATAAAGTCCCCTACAAAAAAAAAGGCTGTATTCCTAATGAGAGAGTTGTCTTTATAAAAAGAGAAAAAAATGACACCTTAGTGATAAAACGTTAGCCTAAATTGTAGGCGTTTAACAAGTTTTGTGAAAAGACTACAATTTAAGCTACTCGTTTCATAGATACGAACATTTACTTTCATGGCTAATCAAATCATGAAGTGGTCATTTAGGTATATGTTTGGGAATATAATGAGTATGTAGTTAATGAAATGAGAACGAATTATAATAAATATATTACCTAGAAGAGCATGATCTCTGGGGATGATATTGTAAAGATGTTTAAGAAATAAACTTTAAATAATATTACTTATCCTACTTGATTCTAAATAAATTCTCTTACGGTTAATCTTTTATTCACTATATAATTATGTTCATTATGAAATATTTGTGCCCAATTCCTTGCTGTGTCTACTTAACAACCTTCTAGACATCGTACCACGGTACCCAAAGTAAAAGTTAATACCATAAAATGTCCCGAAACATTAAAACTTTAAACTTTCCAATTTCAGGCGTTTGACCTGATTAACGACAAGATTATTAGTTTACTTAGTGTAGGGAGGATGTACCGGAGCAATATTTGAATATCTACCTTATTTATATGGTTACAAGGTTGATTTTAAGTGCATATATGGAAGGGCAGGAGTGCATGCTGTAGTTTAATGGTGCAATAAAATTTAACAAGTGTATTAAGTATCAAGTCTCAGGGTGTCCTCGCTGTCCGCTTGAGATCATGTTACCTTGGCCATCGTAATTTCATACAATTGAAATTAAGGAAAGGACAGCGTTAGAGTATTGGTGAGACATTCTTTGTATCGATGTCATTCAGGTACCTGAATGGTTCATATTTTTGTTTTTGCTGTATTTTTAAATTATTTACTCTACCGTTTTTCGAATAAGCTCTAAAACCTAATTTATTCTGATTAAAAAAAGAACTTCTTGTCGTTGTACCCAATAACGAGAAGAAGTTCCTATTTTTCTTAGCCCACTCTACTACCCTAACTAGCTTTTTAATCAGAATAAATTAGCTTCTAGAACTCATTCGAAAAACGGTAGAGTAAATAAACATAATTCATTATATATATATAATTATAATAGAATTTCTACAATAATGAATATATATACATATATTCATTATTATTAGTAGAAATTCCTGTTAATTTCTTTTATGAAAACGTGTTTTTTAGGATTTTGTAACTCAAAAGGTAAAAACGGTATCCTTATAGGATCACTTTATCGTCCGTCTGTCTGTCTGTCAAGACCCTTTCTCTCAGGAACACGTGAAGATATCCAGCTGAAATTCATATTAAACACTCAAGTCTACTATCCCTAGCAACTGTGAAAAAAATAAATTTCTAAGCCAACGCAATCAAAAGATTGGTACGCGAGTCTGACTCGCACTTGGCCGGTTTTTATCATTCATTCTGTCACTTCCACAGTAAAATTTCTTCTGCAGCTTCGTTTGTTTGCAGCTGCGTTTCTTTAAAAACACAAAATATCATTTAACCCTATTCTCTCGTATAAAGCCTTCAAAACTTAACCGTGTCCCCGCAGGGTATGGTCACTACGACCCGCTGTGAATCTGAATCTAACAAGATTTACTTTGTACACGATCTGATACGGAACTGTTGTATCGAAATGTTTCTGAGCAATCAATGGATATGAAACGATAAGAGTCGATGCAATGGAGTTGTAACTTAAATAATGAAGCTAGATTTTATTTGATTATTTTTTTTTTGTTTTAAACTATCCAAATCATTGTTTTAAGGAGACCGAACACAGTATAAAATATTTATTAACAGCCCAGTTATACGTTTATATACAATTTATTTATAATAGAACGCTCATAGCCCAGTTGCACTCGGTGATTAGAAACAATCAGCGCGGGCAAGCAACGACGGCGCGGTCAGTACCTGGATGGGTGACCGCTGGTGGCATGTTACCATGAGCGTTTCCGTGATTCGGAGGTCACGTTAAGCAGTCGGTCCCGGTTGTTATCATAGGATAACAGTCGTGAAGCTTAGTTGGAGGCCTTCGGGCGGCTTAAAAACATCCAACGGTAAGATTTACGTAGCCACAACGTTGTCTTGCCAGTCCCCAATCCGCACTTGGCCAGCGTGGGGACCTATGGCCTTAACCCTCTCCTGAGAGGAGACCCGAGCCCAGCAGTGGGACATTATGGGTTGTTGATTGATTGATGATACAATTTATTTAAATATCTTTTTCATTTGTTCATTCATTATTTCAATCCCCGTAAAGTTCGTAATCAAAATTATTTGCCGTAACTCTAGCGATCCAAGAACACATATTTTTTTATTGTATTCCTTTATTTTTGTAGTTAATTGTTTGAGTAATATGGAGGTTGAATTTATGATGCGGTAATGCTTAATTGTGTTCTATTTTAAATACCCGGCCGGCATTTACAACAAAAGATGATTAAAAATTCTGTCTCAAAATTAAATATTAATAAAATTTGATTCATTGCCTTATTATTTTTTTTATAAAAAATGTTAGTATTCCTTCACGCCTGCATGCACCTGGATTTAATTGTCTTGTCTAATTATTTTCATTACAACCTAAATTTACAAAAAGCTAAAACGCCTAGACGTAGACACTGTCATCTTTAGATTTAAATATGATCTGAGATGTACATATACACATAATACTGTGATATATTTTATTATTTTTGGCTTTGTCTGTACATACATAAATATATTTGATTATTGTGCCACATGGTAATACGACTACCAATTACGTATATTTCCACAATAAAGTTTCAGACATCTTCTCCACTGCTTTATTAACTCTATTGTGTCCAAGAAAGTGTTCTCTGGGGGACAATAGTGCGCCTGAGGCGAGGGTGACCACACTTTATCAGTCATCCGATCCGATAGTGTGACCATCTTGGCTCAAATTGTGTTATAAATCGTGCATGTATCGGACACTCTCTAATTACCCGTTTGGTAAGTTTTATTGGTGGCCGGCAGTTTAGGGTTATCGCGATTTAAGTTTAAATTGTCCGCTATATTGTAGTTTTGCTGTTGCGTAAGAATTATCGTTTTGGGTTGTGGTGTGTTTGGGTAATAGAACCTCGCTCCTTGTTTGATTTAGATGTGCTATGTACTTAAAGGTACTAAATTACTTTCTAGTACTTATAAAGTAACTTGGTGGTATTTTATAAAGAAATACTTTAGGTGGTCTAATAAAAGGTAATTATGAATGTTTACTTTCTGTTTTTGTTTTCAAAGTTTATCATGCTAAGTGACTTCGCGTCAATATGTAGAATTTTTTGAAGGTGGTCCGTGTATACAATGGGTGGTATAGTTTCTTTCAAACTGAAAATATTACAAAAATCTTCTCCAGCGCCTGCGAACAGGAATCGAGTAAAAAGTTCAACATCTAAAACAACCTAGTTCTTATCACTTATTATTCAAATATTAGAGCAACTCCATTGAAGCGCGGCCCACTGGGACCAAACCAAGTAAATTTATGTAAATCGACGTATTTGCAAAATGAAGTCCCTTTAACTCGACAAAAAAAGCTTTTAATAATAACAAAAAAAAAAGTAAAAACCATTGTGTTTGTGAGTATTTTCTGTGTTGGTGGATCGCTAAGGTATTTTCCTCATAATTTAATCGAAATCAAGGACTGCGCATTGTATTTTTCTAAGTCATTTAATTTTAATTTTGAACAGCCGAGGGGCCGTGTGAAGGAGTGCCTCTCAAATTGGTTTCCTTTCTTTTGAGTTAGTAATTTACGTAAAATAATCATATTGAAACAATGTGTTCCTAAATGTGTATTGTACGTATACCTTACATCCTTACACGTATACTTCTTATAGCATTTCTTTACAATCTTAAGGTTGACTTATAATTAATGTTCTGGGTATTAATTCTAATTTTATACAATATATTTATAAAAATTCTTATTAAAGCTTATATGATATATAATATAACGCTAGAGCCAGTTTCACAACTCACTAATAAAGTCCTTGATCGATTATTTTGAACTTATCTGCAAGATAACTAGTGATTTCGGTAATACATAAATATATCAGATGACCTTGTATATATCGGCTACTTTTTTCAGTCAAATAGACTTTATATGTCAGATAACTATCTAATACTTTATGAAAAGTTGGCAAAACTGACCTTTAGGATTTTTATATTTTAATTTTACTTTTTTTTCATTAATGCTAAAACACTCTACTCATTTTAATTGAGTTTTCCCTAATCCGTTTACCCTTGTGGCATTTTCAAAGGTTAATACTTTAGGCGGTAGTTCGAAACTGGTCAGGATAAACTCAGTTAAAATAGTGGAATAAGTACAAACGAGTGTAATTTTAGAATGTATTGCAACAAGCTCCATCAAGTGCCGATAATATACTGAGTTTGCAGAGAAATCCGTACCGAGTAAGCTATAGGCTTTGGAACAATTTGCCTGTGACAATCCAATTACTTTTATACTTTTTGTAACTCTTTGTATATTTTCAGTAATTATATGCATGTAATAAAGATAAAGAAATAAAATAAATATCAATTCAACTCATTGCAAGATGTGTAAGTTATTCAATTGTTGCTTACTCACAATATTTATATTGAAGTAGCTTGCCTGGCCTATTTGGTGTAGTGGTTAGGGACACAGGCTTTATTGAGTAAGGCTTTAAGGCTTATATAATAATTACATTCAATCTATTATATTTTTTTTCAATTAACCAAGTCACGCTAGGTAATAATATGTAATAGTATAATTGTGTACGGTTATCTATAAGATGCATAATTACTATTAGTCGAGTTCAATGTTTTGTCATCATATTTCTGCAACACCTGTAAGTTGACTGGTAGATAATGCCTAATGGCATTAGGTCCACTTTTGTACTTCATGAGCATAAAGTTAATACATAAATAAATAAATAATAAATACATACCTATGAATTGCTGTGGACGCAAGCTTACTTAATATAAAATGTATGACTTGTTATAAATAAATTGCTTTTTAGAGATTTGTTAGCAGTTTCGTCAATTCAATATTTATTCTCTTTCTCCGATTCCAATTGATTGTTTTTAGAAAATCTTATTCAAACATCAGTTTCAATTTAAGAAAGCGGTTACATATGAATACATGAAATGTAAAGAGACCAGGTTCGATAATTTCAGAAACTAAAAAAACGGTAGGAGGAAACCCATTGGAAAAGGAAGATATAATAACATATGGGTTATGTGAAAAGAGTTTAAAAACAAAAGTTGTTGATCTTTTGTTTTTAAACTTTGCTATTTAAGTCTTTCCATATTACTTGTAGTTTTGCCGGACATCGTTTTACCATTTTCAAAGGGTTCAGCCCTGGTCTACGTATATTTTTATTGCGTTGAAGGAAATTAGTGAAAACTTAATGATTAATTATAATGCTGCGCTGCAACATGATTACAATAATAGTCCCTGTACCAGAGAAAATATAAATAATAGTAGACCACGAGGTCTGGTACAGCGTCGTGGTCTACTATTATTTATATTTTTAAATATATAATTGTTTATATTTTCTATGTATTTAAAAATGTATTTAATAAGTATTTAAAAATGTAATAAAGAAAATAATAATAATGTATTGTAACACGGGAGGATTACAAAACACTGTATACCCCTGACTCCTAAAATAGCGTTAGCTGTGTGACAAAACATACACATGAACAGAAGAACATACTAGAATACCGATATTTAGCAGCATGTCAGATCGATTGGTTGAATTGAAGCCGAAATCCAACTAACGCACACAAACAAACACACATTAGAATAACAATAAGATAATCGTATCCATATCTTAACTATCCAATATTCGTGTAACAGTGTCCCCAAGTCCCTCGCCGTTAATATGATAATATATCAGGGCATAAAGCATCATTAGGTAGACACCGTCCCCGGCCCCTGCTACACCTCACCAACTCCAAGATAGTTGCAAATTGTTTGTGAGTACGAGGTGTAAGATTTATGTTAGTTTCACTTGCCTTGCCTTCAGCTATTTCGGTTGGATATCCACTTGTATACAGAAATATTATTAATCGTAGCTTACTCGTCGATCGTACCTAAGTACTAAGAATTGAAATTAAGCAGTTCAACATGATTCGTTAGCCGTACATCCTATATTTAACTTGTTCAATTCTTAGTATTGTGTCGTAATATTATCCAAGGATGTTACGTAATACAAGCATATACACAGTTTTTAACTACACCGTCGATAGAATCTTCCTTAGCCTGTCCTTATGACCAGTGCAACCTTATTGACATGTAGTGTATTAATGTACATAATTATAAAACATTTTCTTTTACACTTTTGATCAGCTAACATCATCAACATCTGCAATACGTTAGGACTGTTCAAAAGCAACAGTGTACAGCACAAATATGAAAAATTTTAAAAATCATACCTCAAAAATTCTTTACATCATTTTGGAAAAAAGCTGATACTCTTACACTGCTGGACCGATATTGACCAAACATAGCTCAAAACTACCGCAAGGAAACTGCCTTTCAAATGAAATCGATCCATCCGATTGAAAGCTATGATGCCACAGACTGACATACACAATCACACATACATAGTCATCGATGTCAAACTTATAGCACCCGTCTTTTTGCGTCGGGTGTTAAAAATGAACTGCTGCGGGCCTTTCATCACATGTACATATGTATGTATAAGAAGAATCAGTATAATCATTTGAAAAAATTGTATTATTATGTGTATTTATTGTTTGTATTTTTGTCGATTATTTAGAAGCTACCGAGACTAGACGACTTCATAGTAAGTAGGCTATATTTCGAATTTTCGTAGCTTCTTTGGGAGCGTCTTTTTCAATCTAATAAATATAATATTGTTAAATAGAGCTTACACAGCGACTAATGAATATATTGAATATTAATATCTGCAGTTTAGAAGCTATAATTAAATCTTGTTTATAGATTTAAAAAAATAAGTGTCCTTAATCTAATATAAATATGACCGAAAATTGAAATCTATAATAATTAACTGATCATAATAGAATTGGTCAATCATAAATCGCCTAACATCTTTTAATGACAGTCTTATAAATTTAATTACAGCAAAATGTTTTTATTAATTAATCAAGAGACTTAAAAGATATACTAATAAAATAAATTTTTGTGTTATTTTCTTTACATATATACCTAGATTGCTATTCAGGATAAAACTTTGAAAGGGTTGTAAACATTACTTCTAAGCAAACAAAGCAGTAGGTAAAATCTTTATAGTAAGATATATGATATACTGACGAAATATTCCAGGTGTAACTGTACAACTCCTGTATAAAGGGGATTGTTTCAGGCGAAGTTTGAATTAATATATCACAGTTTGTGAATAAACTAAGTGAGAGGTGCGACGCTATGAATTGTACGGACCGCAAGAACTGGGGTAAGATGACAGCGGAAGACGATTTCATTATACTGTTAGAGTGGTATATTAGTGTCCACTGACATATTTACTGTATTTATTCATACACTAGCTAAGCCCCGAGGTATTACTCGCGATATAATAATAACTACAGGCCAAAAAGTAGCTTTTTTCCCTCTTGCGGAAATTCCATTGGATAGCACCTCCTCTCAGGCTTACGCTTATGGAGGACGGAGATCGTTCTAAGATCTCCGGCGCCCGAGTTACCTATGGTTACTGGCCCTTTCCAGTGCTTGGCTGGACCCCACAAAGTAGCCTAAGTTACTCCAGATAGTTGATGATTGCTCATTATGTAACGAAGACTACTTTAAAAAAAAATAGTTTAGCCCCGCGGTATTACTTTTTTTATTACCCACGATTGTTGTCACTAAAAAGTCTCGCCTAAGTTATTTCTTGTATCATCAGCATTCTACCAGGGAAATTTCCATCACAATCGGTCTAGCCATTCTAAAGGATAGATGTAATAAAGAGAAAGACAGGCAATAATTTAAAAAAATCATTTTTGTAAGTACCGGATATACAATCATATGCATTCAGTGAAATACTGTTTCTTTGAAATTAAAACAGATACTTGAGTTTTATGTATTTGCATAGATGATTAATCTCCCTACAACATGGTCCTTCGACCTTGAACCCTTGACTGTGCAGAAATGGACGTCTTTCAACTGACATAAGTGTATTAATTAAGAAATTTCCGTTGCAATTGAAGCTAGTTTAGAGATTTAAACAATTAATTATCACTTTGTTGTTTATGAAGGAAGTGTATGCTATTCTATCTAGCCAGCGAGGTGTACTAGGACAAAACTTCTTGGCATGAAGAGAAGCTTATGCACAGCTGTGGATCATTTATGATGTAAGTATTGATTTGTTTAATAAAAATGTTCACTTACAACATGACAATTTTAAACTATTTCTTTGCAAACATGTTTCGATACACACATGTAATGTAAATCTATTTTTGGTTGCGTAAATAAGGAAAATTTTCAGCAGCGTACATTTGCACGTGTATTGACGGATGTGTACTAGTGACTACCGAGTAATGACGTAGATGCTGAGAGATGTATCCAAATAAGCGGCGACAGTTTCTCACGCTGTAACGTTCATTGACGTGGTCTTCTATTTATGTTGACACCGAAGGATCCTTGTGACGTATTATTTTGCGTAGGTGACCTCCAAATAGACTAAATTATTAGTAATAATAACTTGAGGCATCTTAACTCTAGTTTGAATCTAGGTTGTACTGTTATAAAGGTTGTACTATTAATAATAATAAATAATAATAAATATTTTCGGACACTATAACACACAACGCCATCTAGTCCCAAACTAAGCAGAGTTTGTACTATGGGTGTTAAACAAGTGACATCAATACATATATTTACTTTTTTTGGTAAATACATACATATTATACATGGAAAACACCCAAACTCCGAAACAAATATTTGCAGATCATACAAATAGTAGGTCCGACTCAGGAATCGAACCCGAGACCTCTAGCACAGCAGTCGCATCTTAGCTTAGGCACGCCAGCTAAATTTACCTTAAAAAGATGATAGTCAGTTAAATAGTTTCGGAGTTTATTATGAGCAACAACGTGTTATAAGGGTACAAGCAACAACGTTTTACACAAATATATACATATGTATACAAATAAAAATGAACAGCTGAAATATATGACTGCACCAAATTCGTTAATTCTTTTTTATATTCTTAGGACAAGGTTTATATAGAAAAAAATTAAAAGATAACCGGAAAATATTTATTTTCCACGAATGTACACTACCTGCGCACTAAAACATTTTTTTCAGTAATTTAGCAAAATTTTACGAAAGAAAAATATGATGGTACCAAGTTGCCGGGTCAGCTAGTTATAGATAAATTATACCTAGACATAGGTCAAATATCGTAGTCATCCTACCAATCCAATTTATCCTGGATGAGAATCGAAACACGACCATTGACTAAGTTGTTAGGATAACTAATCATTAGACTAACTGGACTGCCTTTTTCTTATATTCCAGAATCTTATTATATAAGCAACATCATTTTTTATAGTTCTTTTCTTTTCCTAAGTCACCTTTCAATGTATCTACTACATCAATGATGAATGACTATATATATGAGGCGCTCAAAGCCAAGATGTACACGGAGATTAGAAATAATCACAACCCTGATAACAAGGCCTCACAAAACCTGTGTGAAAGTGTTTCAGGGCCTGAGAGAGGATACCGTATGCCCATCCCACCTCTTCCCTATTCCCCTCCCCAGCCCTATGCGATGCACTTCTGACGCCTGTGGTGTTACGGGTGTCCATGGGCGGCGGTCATCGCTTACCATCAGGCAATACGTTCGCTCGTTTGCCCCTATTCCATAAAAAATAGGGTAAGCAACGACGGCGCGTCTAGTACCCGGATGGGTGAGCGTTAGTAGGACGATATCATGAGCGTCTCCTTGATTCAGAGGTCCCGTTAAGCAGTCACTCCCAGTTATTATCTCAGGATAACAGTCGAGAAGCTTATTTGGAGGTCTTCGGACGTCCAGTCAGTCCCCAACTCTCCTGAGAGGAGACCCAAGCCTAGCAGTGGAACGTTATGGGTTGTTGATGTTGAAGATATCTCCCATAAGTTTTTCCATCTAATCCCTAAAATGTCCGATTGACAAAATGGGATGTTCAATAAGACTACTCCTTAGGGAATAAATACTCCAAGATTTGAGCAAGCATTTGAGTTTTCTTTATATGTAGTTAGTCCATCTTCTATCTCTCATCTCTCATCTTCATCTGACTTGGAGATGTTAAAATCCATTATTACGACCTGTCTCGTGTAATCGAGCTACTGCTAAGAAACTATAAAGGCTCGCGGCAGGATACTGCCTCGATTAAATACAATTAATTTGTATTCTAGAATTGAAGGTACCTGAAGTAGAAGACCTATTCATTTGTTTTGTACTTAAACACCAACCGTATCTCAGGTGTTCTACTACTTTTAATCTCTTGATTTTTAGACAGTCTCTGTTCCGTGTGAACAAGTTTCTCTGAGGATCATATTTTTTTAAAGTGTAGTTTTTCTTTTAAGTTATAATTATAAACAGGAACAAAATAAACATTATTCTTGTTACCCTTCCAGATAAACAGCAAAGTCCGAAACATTAACAATAATGACACTCTCTTCTGATAGAATGAATGTGTACATAGCGTATATGTTAGATGCGTGACGTATTTATTAGGTTACCTATACAGTAAACTTATCAATAAAGCTATATTTTTAAGCAAACATAATATTTTTGAAGTATTATATCACACAAAAACAACAAAATAATTTTTCATGAAAAATCTATGAGCACTTTCCCCTAATCCCCTGCTGTGCAACGGAAACTAACAAACATACAGACAAACGACACCCGATAGTTATCAATACGGATTATCTGTATACCACGCTGTGTAAAATACCTAGAAGAGGGTTGTCAAGAACCGACAAAACTATTGAATGAAATAAATATTTCAGAGAATTATTATCGCTTTAAGATAATTCAATCGATGTAAAGTCATATTGGATTTAATGATTAATTTATTAATTTTGAGAAAATTTAGAGAAAAAATAATAATGATAAACGAGTTCTTGAGTGGAGACTGCGTCTCAGCAAACATAGGGTAGGACGCTCATAGGCCAGGTGGAGTGATGATTTACGCAAGATGCCTGGCAGGAGCTGGATGCGAGTAGCCGAAGATCGAACTAAGTGTTGTGTAATTGAAGAGACCCACGTCCAGCAGTGGACTGCGATAGGCTGATGATGATGATGATTATTTTAAACAAGATACTATGTTAATTCCAAAGATTATAAGGGGAAATTTAGATTTTCTGTTGGACTGTTGCTTTTTAATAAATATTGGGATCTGTGCATATTTTTTCAGTTAATAAGGCCATTAGAAAAATCCTGTCCACTTCTAAGCCATCTGTACACAGTGGTGGTGACAGCCCTAACCAAACTACAGGGGGTACAAAAAACGCGACAGAACGTGACGCGGCATATTAATGGCTATTGTTTTCCTCGGACATTCTGTAGGTGATACCGATAGGTATAAAATAAAGTTATATTTGCCAAACATTTCAAAGGTATAATAAAACAGTACGTTTGAAAGAGATAAATGAAAAACATGTTTATCTTAAGTTATTTTGCTTTATTTGATTGCTTAATTTAAAATGGTGACGTAGTTGAGTTATGGAGCTGAAAATTGGTATGGATGTGGCAGAATTAGAATCTACTACTACTGAATCCTGTTCTTCATTTTAAAACTGATTATACTGATTTTGTAATGCAGGGTTGACGGTCTTCATGGTATTAGAAGCTCAATGCAAAACACACTACTGATACTGATATTAAGGACCCTAGAGCTACGTTGACACGCTGCTACACCGAAATGGTTCATGGAAAAGTTCATGGAGAGGTTTGCGTTACAACAGAACTGTTAAAGGCAGTTAAATAAGAGAAAAGGAGCATTACTCACACAGATCGGTCAAGCATTAAAAATATAAAATAAATATTTTCGGTCATTTTTTATACAACGCCATCAAGCCAAAACTAAACAAAGCTTGTGACATGGGTTCTATACAACTGATATAAATACATACATACTTGTAAACACATTACTTTTATAAATACATACATATAATACATAGAAAACAATCAAACTCTGAAACAAATATTCGCAGATCTGCGAATGAGCTGATGATAATATGTCATTATGTTTGTACTAAACGATAGCTCAAATTGATTACGGCATTTATGGTCATATATCTGAACTTTCTTTCACAAGTGTAACAAATACATAAACATCAAAGTTGGCCGTTTACGAGTTTTCCTTAATCGTCTCATTTACGACACTGCTGCCACCCTCAATGCTCGCTGGCGCAATGATACCATCAAAAGGTGGAGGTAACGGCCCAATACTACTGATTGATTTACTTTTATGGATATTTTCGTTTATGTCGATTCTCCAAGTGATGTTTGACTGAGGGCTTTTGCCGTTCTCTTAATATGTGTTATGTTTTCTATTTCTTATATTACATTGATCAAATTTCTTTTATGGAGTGCTTACACCTTATAACTTTTTAATTTTATTCGATTCTATCTTGCCTAATCTAGTGCTTTACATTAAAAATATCAATGGCTCCATCCATGTATCGTATATGTTTGATACATAAAATTATCGTGTTTGTTCTTATATAAACTTCTCTTGTTCTAATGTTTGTTAGCAAATTCCTACGAAACGGCTGGACCGATTTTTATAAAATTTTGTATGCATATCGGGTAGGTCTGAGAATCGGCCAACATCTATTTTTTATGAATGATGAGGGTAAGGAACTTCTAATTTATATTTTTGACATATTTATTATATATGGCATAATAACGTTTGCCAGGTCTGCTTGAGAAAATCTAAATCTAGAAATAGAGGAATAAGTTAAATTTAGTTAACGAAAATGGATAGATATAGTTTTAGTTGGATAACATAGTAGTAAGTTATTTTCTCGCCTAATAGGTTCTACTTCCGAGACTTTTCATACCTCATAAGTCTCAGAAGCAGACAAATTAGATATATCAATTTGAATCGGTTTGCCAAAATTTGGTTTTATTTGTGTAAACCTACCTAACTTGGTTTGTCGATCAACGCTTCTTCTATCGGCACATGGCTCTAGTATCAATTTGTCAGAGTGATTCATATCAATAAAGAAAACTTTTTATTCGCCATATTGTCCCCTCTCTCCCCCAATATGATTACGTTAATGACGGCCGTTTTACGAACTAATTAATCATTTATCTCTTTGTGCTGACTTTGAATATAATTGGATTGATATTGGATTATTGGGATGTTAAAATTGTTAAATGGAGTTAGTTATGATGAGGTATTATTCGTAATATTCATACGTTAAAGAGATATTTTTAGTCAAATTTGCCACCTGATGCAGCATAAGATTTTTTGATGTATGGTAAGTTACTACCGTGACCATGTACTTAATCACTCCGTTAAAGCATTGAAGGGCTTTTCTGTGTGGCCGTGGTACCAATCGAATCGACCCATTTGTGTTGAAACATGGCTCTTACATAAAACGTCTAGTATGTACGTTGTGCGTGATACGGACTGTATCATGTACCTCTTTTTAGTCATTTTGTATATAAATTGGTTATTTATTGTCATTTTTCGTATGATCTTAACTCATACTTCATAATCTACTAAGAAAGGTAAACGAAATTTGTATACTGTTATCAAAGCCTTGTCCAGACCTTTCACCACCAGCAGTATACAGGTACCTTTTTTTTTTTTTTATATCTAAGCTGCCAAAATGACTCTGCCCTGCCTGATGGAAAGCATGAGCAGAATCCAAGAGTGGTGGTCACCATCCTCAATGCGAAAAAGAACAATGCAGCATGGTGACCCACACTATGGCGGCCTNCCGTTTCTACGGTTCTCCCTGGCCGACGGTTCGAACTTCGTCACCCTCTACAAGACTCTGCGAGCATTCCACTGCTCACACACTTACCCCGATAACTGTCACCCCTGCATCAAGGGCCACCGGTCTCGCACTCACGTAACTCTAAGTTGGTCTTCTGTGCGAGGGTAGTACCGCCCCGGTCGAGCCGGCCCGTTCGTGCTGAGATCAGCGTGGCTCTACTACCTTATATACCTACCATGGAACATCTGATTTCTTCTTCATTAAGTGCCTTTTCAAACTTGAAGGTTGGCCGTCAGCTTTCTGTAATCCTCTCTGTCATTGGCATGGCGGAAAAGTTGCTCAACGGAGGTGATATGGGTCTACTCCCGAAAATTTCGCAGATTCGATTTTTTACTTCGTGCAACGTCTTTTCTCCTCCACCTTGCCCATCATTATTAAATGAAACAGTGTACATCATTCGTGCCCAAGCACATGACCGAAATATTCAATCTTGGGTTTTTTTATGGTTTGCATCAATTTTCTAGGCATATGGAGATCCTAATAGCCTACTGAAGTATATAGTTATAGAATTAAAATTTGGAGCGCTTCGGTAATTTAACAATACCCTCAATATACAATGTGTACGTATAAATAAATATCTTCACTAAGTGGCGCAATCACACAGTCCATTACAAATTGATGTAAACAACACACAAACGACCCGACACAAACCACATTAGCTCAATACATAGCTCACGTAAGCTCACGTCCGATCAATCGCGGCCTCTTCCTGCCCGTTGTCGCACTAATGACTAATTACGCTTGTACAATCCCTCCTTTACATTATACTATCACTATTACCGGACTCGTCGTTAGTACAAACCAAAATCAACCTTACAGACAATATGGTTAAACTCTGACTTGACTAACAGAGGAGATATTAAGACGTTTCCTATTCACGGTGAACGCTGTACGCTCATTACGTACTTAGCGCTATTGTGGTTTAGCTTCAGTCAAATTTGAACTGTTACGGTCGGTTATAAGGTGAATTTTATCTTGCATAATATTTAAGAGTTAGGTCTTCAGAGAAGTCTAGGTGGGCTCTCTACCCGAGGAAAGATATCGGCACGTAATGAGTTGAGTAGCATTCAAAATATCATTATCTTTGTTCGCTTCAGGTCTGCTCCGAATTATTTATGTTCCTCGCTACAGGAAGTTGTTACGAACTTCTGTTATGCTTTCATTGAAACTATTTTACAATTTTGAATTTGTACACTTTTATATTTAAAAGTTAGTTTTATTATTCGCTTTCGTTTTCGTTAGAGATGTGAGAAGGTATAACATTGGTAATGTGAAGTTTCTATTGAAAGCAGACGTTGTGATTTCTCACAGATTAAGTTAGAACATGTAGTAGGTTAAATGGATCTAGTTTTTAAAAGAATTGAATGTTCAGATTTTTATAATAATAATAATAATATATATGATCTCTTCGGAGAAACCGAAGGTTTTGTTTGTGCGATTATGGACGAAGTTATCATGACGAATAACTATCGGAAGTATATCCTAAAGGATGGTACGGTTGATATATGTCGGGCATGTCACCGTCCCGGAGAATCTATTAGTTATCTGGTTGTTCTCGTCTTGCTAACGGCGAATATTTGCACAGACACAACCAAGTAGCCAGGATAGTACATCAACAGCTTGCCCTCAAATACAAACTTGTGAATTCAGAGGTGCCATACTACAGGTATGTGCCCGACCCAGTTCTCGAAAATGGTCGTGCTACGTTGTATTGGGATCGATCTATTATCACGGACAGGACTATTGTTGCCAATAAGCCTGATATTGTGGTAATAGATCGATTAGAGCGCCGCGCAATGATTGTCGACATCGCCGTTCCTCATGACGAGAATCTCGTGAAAGTTGAAAAAGAAAAACAATTAAAATATTTGGATTTATCTCACGAGATTGTCGATATGTGGGATGTAGATTCGGCGATCATTGTTCCGATAGTTGTGTCTGTTCACGGATTGATAGCCAAGAGCCTCGACCAACACCTCAAGAGGCTCACGTTAGATGGTTGGATCAAGGGTCTGATGCAGAAGGCAGTCCTTCTTGACACGGCTCGTATTGTCAGGAGGTTCCTTTCTTTGGAGCCCTAACCACCGGTTTCTTGGTCCCTGTACCCGAACTCGGTGGTCTACTATTTTTTATATTTTTAAATATATATATGTTTTTTTTTTTATGTATTTAAAAATGTAATTAATATGTATATACAAGTTATAAAGAGAATAATAATAAAAGATCTCTTTATTGTACACCAGATTATTGCTAGGTTAACATACAGTTAGAGAAGTACAATTGGCGGCCTTATCGCCCGGAGGCAATCTCTTACAGGCAACCATTGGATGGAGAGAAGACATGGTTAAGAGAAAGTGTAAGGGTAGGGTCTTGTGTAAAACTAGGTAGAAGAGATTTTTATTGAATAGAAAGGTTGTCATATACCGTAATAGTAATACATAATGTAAATTACATGAAATAAATACAAAGAATAAGTTAAATACAGAATTCATTACAAAATTTAATATAATAGTGTGACCCAATTGATCAAAAAGAAAAAGCTTATTAAGAGACGTTGATGTCTCCCAGATATAGTTCCTTTACCAGTCTCTTGAATGCAGTTATTGTTTGTGCACGTCTAATGGTTACTGGTAACGCATTCCACAACCGAACCGCTTGGACACAGAAGGAGTGGTCGAGAAATTTAGTAGAATGGCCAGACATTTTGAGTTTCAAGTTCTCGGACGACCTCAGTGACTTGGGATGTGTCGTGTAAGAAAGTGAATCGTGACTTGAGGTAGCGAGGGGACTTGAGGTAGCGACTTTTACACTAATATCAGCAGTTTCTTCTCATCAACTATGTCATTAAATATTAACAAATGTTGATAATCTTTTGTGATTAACATTTACTTTGTATTTATTTAATGTAAAATGATCGGCAATACTGTTGAAACTCGTAAGTTGACATAAAACTTTCCAAAGTTTTATGCCATACAGAAAGATTTTTATAGATAATCATACATTAGTAAGTAGAAGTATTTGTCAAAAGCATACACACTTCAAAAGAGTTATACCTATACTTAATGTATTTAGGTGTACAGAATATATCACATATTGGTTTAGAGTCCAAACACGAAAGTTTATACAGCATCGCCCTCAAAGTCGTAAGGAACAGATAATTCGATTGTTTACAAGCATCGCGGAGTATAACTCGATCGGTGTAACTCCGGCCGGCTAACGACGTTAGTCTAAGACCATATCGAGTATTCGATACCTACGTGTATTGAGGCGGTGTGATCGAATTAACGAACTTTGAGGTTGAGTTAGCGGCGATGGATTGATGGATGGAGGCTGGCATTATTGGCAAGTTATTTATATAATATCTGCTATGTTACTAGGAAGACAATGTAAACAAAGACTACTGAAATCGTTGTTTTAAATCCACATATTACATATATGACTATGGCCGAAGAGATATGGGCGTTTTTATTTTACCAAATTAAGTGTTCAATACTCTTTGTATTAAACCAAAAAAGTAAAAACTTGTCATTAAATAAATTCAAAGTCTTCAAAGATAGACATAGTTTTGTGTTTTCAGGCGAGAGATCTGTATGGATACAAATAAATGAGGTAAACTTAAAACAAGTTTAAGCAATGTGGCATAGTGCGTCAACATTCTCTTAGAGCAGACGTATTGTCTGATGGTAAGCCATACCGTCGGCCATGGATACCCACCCGCAACACTAGATGCGTTGCAGGCATTTTGGGGATGAGGAGGGGAATGGGGGGTCTCTGGTATTCTCACTCACTCGGCAAGACACAACACAAGCGCTGTTTCACACTGGTCTTCTGATATGCCGTGGTATCACTAAAGTCGAGCCGGCCCATTCGTACCTAAACGTTGCTATCCCATGGTAAAATCAAGTCAAGAAATGATCATGTTCCCACTATTATACTCACATATTTATACTCAGCAACCAGAACACATACCTTTAACCCAACGCTCATATTGAAATGAACCTTCTATTTGCCTACATTTAATCCTTAGCAGTCAATATACGTAGTGTGTTCAAAAAGTATCGCGAATTTTGTGTATTTTCAAAATTTATTTATTTATTCGTGAATATCTATTTTGTCCCCTTCAAAGTAATCGCCCTGGGATATTATACACTTGTGCCAACGTTTTTTCCAATCTTCGAAGCACTTCAAAAAATCATTTTTTTGTATCGTGTTCAGCTCCTCCATCGATGCCGTCTTTATCTCGTCAATCATGGCGTAGCGTCGTCCTTTCATGGGCCTCTTCAGTTTCGTTAACAAGAAAAAGTCACAGGAACAAGAAAAAGTCGCGGACAGATTCCAACATCTCATTAGCAACGTTCATGCGATGCTGTTTTTGATCGAAATTGAGCAATTTCGAAACGAACTTGGCGGCGACCCGTCACATGCCCAAATTATTTATTAAAATCGTAGTAAGTTGCTCTATTGTCGAAATTCCTTAAAAGTTATAAAAGTCGTAAAGTATAAGTGCAGTCAAAATTTGCATGGCTTGCGTAGAGGTTTAGGCGTTCACTTCGCCAGTTACTACTGCACTATGTGGTTTAAACCCTACATAGGAAAACACTTTGTGTGATTCACAGATTGTTGTTCTGAGTCTGGGTGATTTTGTGTGCGTTTCATGTTCAAGTTGGTATAGTCCCCCGCGACACAGAACTATTTCAATAAATGGAGTTAATATTAAAGAAACATTTACACTTAATTATTAACAAAAATGTTCACTATGAATGAAAACCAAGTTCCCGTGGTGTAGTTATATCATCTACCTAACGAGCGAAAGGCTACGGTTCAGTCCCGGGCAAAAACATATTACATTTATTTTGTAAATCAAAGTTTTTTTCTTTCTTATAGTATATTATTGTTTCCATTTTGATTAGCTATACTTCTTATTTCAATATTCAGCTCCAAAATACCAGCATAAAGATGGTTACACACAGGAACACTAAAAAATTTACAACCGACCATAACTCGGTCCATTACCGTAATGAATTATGTGTTCCGTCGTTAATCTGAGATATCACTCCTCATCTAAGCAATTAGAACTAATTGAATATTGAGACGATAGCTTATAAAAGTGGGGAGATATAAAATGGTTAGTTGGTGTGAAGGAGGCTTAAGATGGTTATAGGTCTTCCAAGGGTGGTCAAGTTTGATGGGCAATAATTAGGTTGATTAGAGAATTTGGTGATTTTGGTTTTAATATTTGTTGAAGACTAGTTGAGCCCCGCGGTGTTCCCCGCGGTACAAAGTTATTGTGTGAATCGTATCTTTATAGATTGTAGCCTTTGTGTTATTCTGATGTATAAACTATATTATTGTAAAATCTTATTAAAATCCATTCAGTAGTTTTTACGTGAAAGAGTAACAAACATCCATCCATACTTACAAACTTTCGCGTTAGTAATATTGGTAGGCTGTAAGGATTTACTTACTTGGCAAGCCGTCTGTCCAATAAAAACCTAGAGGAAAAAAGAAAGATTGTAGAATTATGGACGTAATTCATAAAAGTTTTAATTTCTACAATACATACTTCATTATACGTCAATATTATCATAAAATTGTACCGTGACTCTTTACTCAGTTTTTGTTTTCTGAGATACTTTATGTGCCTGATTGAATCTCCACAACAACTGTATCTTTCTCTCTCTATTTGGCGCAGGCCTATACCCAGCAGTGAAAATCTTTCGGCTTAAATAATGATGATTGAACATAACAAAAATATATTTTATAAAAAAAAAATATTGTCGGAGGAATTATGAATTGACCCATCAGAAAAAGAATCCGCTTAAAACATATCAAAAATCATAATTTTAACCGTTTGCAACGAAATCCATGATAAACAACAATCCAAATTTAAAAGCGGTTACGCCAGAAAAATTGTGGTTCTCAATAATACACGTGACACCAAATCAATTTCCAGGTTTAGCATACAGTCCCTCTCTAAGCCCCATTTCTTATGTCCGACCATAACCTCATCGTATGTGGTGAGCACACACACACACACACACACACACACTAAGCTGATATAGTTCAGTTCAGTACGCTTCCACGGTGAGAGTCGGCCAGACGCGGTTTACGCCACAATAAAAATACTATGAAATAAATTGAAAAATTATTATTCGCAAGTTATTGCCTCGTAAGGTGAACGTTTGGTTAAGAGATTAGGGTAACTTAATGCTTATTTCTTAGTAAAATATAAACTGGGCGAGATTAGATACGACATTGAGTTAGACGAGTTCAGTATACATTTTTGAGATCTAACATCAGTTGTTGAAAAAGTCTTCTTTAAAAAACGTTTGTTATATTTTTATATAATACGTTTTCTTCGTGTGTGTTTCTCTGAGATACTTACCAGAGATATAGTTGGTGAAGTGCCTGCCACACTTTCTTGACGCTAATGTCAGGCGTCACACATCAGTAAAAATATTTTATTTGCAAGTTTGTAAATAGTAACACACATTGGTTACCTATGTATATATCAGATCAATGAACATGCCAATAAAATGAGACAGTTCAATTAATTAAATTGACTAGTAGTAGTAGTTACGCAAAAATCGAATAATTTGGCAGAACTAAATATTTATATTAGGTATTATACTAAAAATGCAAAGTTAAATATTTTAGAATTTTCACGGAAATATGATTTAAAGTCGATATATTTAAAATGATAATAAAACCGTGCGTATCGTTGCGTAAAAGTGTGGTCATAAATAACTTGTGACATCGGGAATCGTTTACTCGCCGGTAATGTAGTCGCGCAGTGTGCGCCGTTCCTTAATAGCGCGTTATAAAGCCTATTAGCTATTCATGACGTACTTGTTATTGCTTACAATGTTATATTTATTACTTTTTATGTTATTTATTTTGTTATGCTTGTATTTACGGTTACAAATGTAGAAGGGTTTGGTATGAGGCCTGTTATGGTATCTGCCTACACCATTATGTTTTTAAAAAATATTGCCTTAATTTCAAGACTTCCAAATCATAAAATGGTGACCAATTAAGTAAGTAACTCATTAGGATCACTCTTAGAATTGTTTTCTAATTTAAGCGAGGTTAACCTTGTGCACAACTTATTTAATTAGTAAAATAATAATGTTAATATATTCACAGACGATATGAATATTCCTGTCATATACAAAAATGCTCTAAGTTCTTTTATGGTAATAAAAAATGTATTAATGTTTAACAAACCAATACTTTTTAATAAAACTCAAACCGCTTGCGTTACGAGCTACTATGTTCACGTCAAGCTATGCTTCCATGTATTTGGGCCGGCTCTATATGTGTGATAGTACGATCTTACAGAAAACTTTTCGTTTTCGTTGTTTTTTGTCGATTAAATGTAGTAACTGAAACCAAATCTCACCTATTCCATGACGCGGGTGCTATCTACAAAACGCTCTACTCTAGTCCAAAAGTTAAACTCGCACTGCGCACCCACACGCCGTGCAAAATAAACACAGCTAATACTTTAATCTCGGCTATCAACATCCGACCCATCTACTCTAAATAGTTTTCTTTTTCCCAAAAAAATACCGCCACGTATCCTATGATCCTCGCTGATATACTTTTAAATCACGCATTCGTTTATTTATTTACTCGTACGCAGCAATTTACATATAAGAACCAATTCAATTCCAAGGCTCACGGCATTCGCAAAGATTAAGGCTGTGTACGCCCCCCTCCTGAACGACCTACGGGGGCACCCTCCACTGGAGACCACCCCCCACATAATCCGTATAAATCTACTTTATATTCATCCACCTTAAAGGCCTCAATAAAAATATATGCTCTGTACTTTTTAGAGTGTTGACGATTCATTTGGGTTTGCTTTTATAATTTGAAGTGGAATTGGGATTCCAAAGAAAAGTTATAGAATAGGTAGATATATGGAAAAAGAAAAAGCCACTGGGCATACTATACCTGAGCCTTAAGTGAATTCCCATTCTTACTTTTATTCTCCATTCCCAGAAAATCTGAGCTTGAATGTGGTATGAATTTTGGTATAAAATCGTGGAATGGTGGTGAGAACTTCGGTATGAAATCCTGTTATGGAAGTTAGGGTAGGCTTTAAAAAAATTAACCATATTATTAAAAATGAAACAATAAAAATCTTAAAAATATGTTACAGATTCAACTGCTGTTATAAAAGGTAAGTTACACCCCATGGTCTTGAGAAAAGATCTATCTGGTTTAGGTATGGCTTGCTGGTGGCTTGATAACAGTACAATTTCATGGTTGCTTTCTATTGTTATAATGCCTGACTCCAGAAATGTCCCCTAAAACCAAAACATACAGCTAGGTAAAATAACTTTTTGACATATAAGTTAACTCATCCAAGAATAATCTTGTAAAGTTATTTCAGGACATCGCAACAAGCGTCTTAGCCAAATTAATGGAGACTTTTTACCATGGAAGGACCACGCTTTGGCACGAATAGGCTGACTCGACCGGAGTTATACCACGGCCTCACAGAAAACTGGTGTTTTCACACCAGCGAGTTACTGAGTTCACCGAGTGAGTGAGGCTACCGGAGGCCATTCTCCAACACCCTCT